>CAJNOL010002759.1:0-32058 GCA_905250125.1 Rotaria sordida | reverse complement strand
TGAAGACGAACTTTAAATGAAAACCATCTGCTCAATGACAAGATTGAGCTTTTCTTGGTCTCTTTCCTTTCGTACCAAACGTGTTTGTGCTTCCCACTGATAGTATCATCTGTGAGCTAAGACTCTCGAACAGCACTCAAGGGATTTTTCTGAGAGTTCATGTGCGATGATCAGAAGAATTCGGCTGTTTTCAAGGTGAAGAGGGAAATATTTTCTTCAAATACGATCTATTACATGCATAAACTGTTATACACTCGTGGAAATTAACATATCACAAATGGATGCAAGTCTAGATGGTCTTCATCCCAAACTAATTCCTATCCTACTTGTCAAAAAGCAATTTACTGTTTTCATCAAGCAGTTATTTGGTCGGCTACTCGAATATGATCAAGAAGAAAAGAAAGCGTCACAAGTTGTTCAGATCACGAAAATGTATCTGCCAATCGTATTTGCCTTTGCAGTAACTACTTACCTAATATGTAGTACTTAGTCGAGTAAAGAGAACAAAAGATGTGGGTATTCTCCGATCTTTCGACATAAAAATCCTACAAATCCGACTTTCTGTTGCTCAGAATGCTAAACTCAAACATCTAATTAGATGAATTTGACAGAAAGACACAACGAGAATGTGTCCATTTCACTTTTTTGAGATTGTGTAAATAAATAATTTGCTGAAAGTCCTGAAATATCACTCTTATGAGAAGGAGTTGAACGATTCCGTAGATGAGCGTTACTTATTTTCTTAGTTAAATTGTCATTTTCTTTGTAAAATTTTAAACAAGAATTTTTATGCGTCAATAATTAGAAATTTTGATCTATCCGAATCGAGTTATAGACGATTGAAATCATTCAAGGTGAATAAATTCTTTTTTCATTTCTCTCAAACTGGAAAAGAAGGTCTACGGTTATTAATTCATATTTTTTGTTACCAAATAAAGAAAATGAACCATTTACATTGTAGTCTACGCGTATATGTAGATTACGGGTACAAGACAGTATTCATACAGTACTTTATACAGAAAATAGTTTTGAAACAACACTGTGTAGAAGTTCAAATATCTCTTATTCAATTAATACTACTTTATTTTCGTGAGAGTTCTATGAAAGTTAAAAAACTCAATACTTTAATTTCCATCATTTTCTAGCTTATATCACGGATAAGTTGATCTATAATACAAAAGTTCTTTTTAATAGTTCAATTTGAAGATGTTTTCAATTGCTAAGGAGTCTGAATCGTATGATTAAAACTGTAAAGTCTATCAAAAATTAACTTTATTAGAATGGTTGTTTCAATAATTAGTAAAATAATTCTTTTCTAAAGTCAAGTTATGTAACATACCGGAAGCATGATTGTTTCCATTTTCACAATCGTTATCTTCGTCTTCATCATTCTCATCATGTGGATCCATTATTCTTTGAAGTTTAACTGCTTGTGCATAACGTCCATTGAGTCTCATTAACTCTTCATGAGTACCTTGTTCGTCGATTTGACCTGCATTGAGACCGATAATATGATGTGCTTTTCGAATTGTTGTCAATCGATGAGCAACAACAATTGTTGTTCGACCTTGAGAAGCTCGTTCAAGACCAATTTGTACTTCACTTTCATTCTTTGCATCTAATAGAGAAATTATATCACTTATTCGATTTTATAGTTTCAAATCGAATTAAAAAAAAATTAAATTTGGTGTAATATCGTCAAAGATTTCGATTTAATCTTTGAATATTAACCGAAATAATATTCAACTTGAGTGGAATGTTCCTGTTTATCTTCAATTACCTAATGCAGATGTTGCTTCATCTAAAAGCAAGATCTTTGGATTCGATAATACTGCTCGTGCAATAGCAATTCTAAATTGAAATTTAGTTTTAATAAGATTGAAAAACATCATTTAATAAGTGAATTTACCTTTGTTTTTGTCCTCCTGCCAAATGTGATCCTTGAACTAATGTATTATAACCCTAAAAGTAAAAAAAAAAAAACTATTTCTAGACCTGAATAAACTGTTGTATATCCATACATTCGGTAACTCCTTGATGATGAAGTTGTGAATATTAGCTATTTTTGCAGCCGCTTTAATCTCTTCGTCACTCGCTGTCTCATGACCAAAGCGAATATTTTCAGCAATCGTATCATTAAAAAGAACGGGTTCTTGAGAAACCACAGACATATTTGATCGAAGCCAAGATAGATTTAAATGACGAATATCATTATTATCGAGTAGAACCTAATCAAATAAATAATATATCATTATTATTTATAATAAACGTACCTGTCCTTCTTCCGGATCATAAAAACGTTGTACTAGATGAATAATTGTACTTTCTAAATATTATAATATAACATGTGTCATAAAATATAAATAAAATTATTCATGTAAACACTTACTGCCACAACCAGTTTCACCAACAATTGCCGTTGTCTTGCCCGCAGGAAAACGAATGCTCAAATTATTCAGGATCTATTAATGAAAGATGATTGAAGTAACAATTGAATTAAATATTGGGATATTTTCAAGAAGGAAACAGCTGATTCTGTGTCATTGGAATCAATGGAATCTCATGAAATCCCTTGGAATCGGTGGAATCCAAGGGGAAACGACTTGCTCCTGTACTTCTAGAGTACACGAAGCACATGAAATACACGTAGCACAATGAAATGCATTAGATGTAATATATCATGAAGGGATATTTCTTTATAACCTACTTTAAGATAGTCCCTATAACTTTTCTAGCTCTGCCTCGCGGCCTTCTCCATAACTCTTGAAGTTCTATATGGAGGTGTCATTCATAAGTTTTTACTGACCCATTGGGGATGCCCTCCATAGGTTCTTATGAGTTATTCGGAGGTACCTCGAGGGGTGTCCAAGGACTGAGGAATAGGAATTCCTACTCAGTTCCCTGACATTTCCTTGGATGCTAAAATTAAAAAAATACAATATCCACGGTATTTATTACTCTTACACTCGTTTTCATCAAGAAATTTGTGCACATGAACGTATGAGTACGAAAATTATTGCAAAAAAAGCATTATCTTGACTTTCATGAATGAGAGAACTGTGATGGAAATAATGGTCAATTCCCATTTTCCCAAGGAATTATCATAGCTACGCTGACAATTCCTCCACAAATTAGGAATTCCTATTTCTCAGTCCTTGGACACTGTTGGTAAATAATCTATAAGGACCTATGAATGGTAGCTTGAAATCCTTGGGATCCCGGAATCTTGGATCAGCTGTTCCCCCTTGAGTATTTTTATTAAAATTTTATTGCCTATAGAAATATTCGTTTAAGATTCGAAATATACATACAGTTTTTTTTTCCTATAAAAGACACTTAGGACAATAAAATATAGTTTTTAAATTTTTGAATTTCAGTCTAAAAAGCTTTCTTTTTTCTTTTCAATTTCTCTGGTAAAAGTAATTCTGAATAGGTAATATAAAATGAAAATAGTAAATAACATACCGGTTGTTTTTCTTTTCTTGATGGATAATTAAATGTAACATTACGAAGTTCAATATCACCTCGAACTACTTCTGGTTGATGTCCCATACGATTGGTATAATCAATTGACGATTTCTATAAATAAATAGTTGATTAAATAGTTTGCTCACAGAAAGATAAATAAAGAATTCAACTAGTCGTTTATATTTGTTCATTTTTCTATATATGAGAACATTATCATTACGTTTAGCGTTTAATTCGTTCACTCATATTCAAAATCTCGAAACCGATTCTCATTTTTTTTAACTTGACGAATATGAAAAGAAAAAACGAATCTTTTAGATAAATGAAGACGTTTTAAATATCGAACATGTTTGTGTTTTGTCATATTAATATTTCTATCGATGTTTTTACATACCTGATCAATAACGGCAAATACTTTTGCTCCTGAAACGGCAGCTTCAATAAAAGCAAGTAAATATGGAATGAACAATGATATGTTATTTGTTGCAAAGAGACATGTGGTGAAAATCTTAAATATTGAAATGAAAATAATTTTATATGTGAAAAAAAGTTGAAAACATACAATCATGACAACACCAGCATCGTAATTCGAACATTCTACGCGTGCCAAATAAGGTCCATACCAAAATATGAGAGCAATTGCACCATACAAAGCGATGCTGACAAATGCTTGACTAATACCAAGAAGAAGACCTTTTTTTAAACCGGCATTCTTTGCATCTGTTAAACTTTGTTGGTATCTATTAACATGATTTTAGAAAAAGTCAAATTAAATTGAAAATAAAAAAAAGAGTTTTTCCTTACCTAGTACGTTCATGCTTTTGACCTCCAAAAGCGGTTACTGTACGAATAGCTGAGAGAACTTCATCGACAATTGCATTTGCTTTCGTATAAGCAGTGCCCTCGAGTATTGTAAACTTTTTCATAACCTATCTCAATAAATAAGAATTTATTAACTAATCAACAATTAAAATAGAAAGTTTAAAGTAGACGAATTTTTCGCTAGGATATAATGTTGAAAGCCGTTTTATTCAACGTTTAAATTATTCATTTATACGCAATTTCAAGAAGAGTTATTGACTTGAGAAAATCATCAAAGTACATATTTTCTGCTGAAAATTTTTGAAATTTATCCTCAGTATAAAAGTTTTATTCTCTTTTTTTGATAAGTTCAAAATTAGAAAAAGATATTCATCAATATCTTACAAAAGCTACGAAATGTTTTTAGATATACAATCGGGAAAGATGTCGTAAAATTAGTAAGATAATCCAATAGTATACTCACAGCAAATGTAATATTAAATGTGATAATAATCAGAGGAGAAACGCTTAAGAAAACTAAGGTAAGTTTCCAGCCAGTCCATATTGAATATCCCAAACACGCAATGACACGAGCAAGAAGAGCTGTGCAATCAGCGACTTGGTAACCAATTCCTTCGCGTATATTATCCAAATCACTAAAATATAAATAACATAAGAATTTCTAACAAGAAAATCTTCTGTTCAAAAACTTAACAAGTAGATTTGCTCTGTATTTTTATAAATATTTTTTCAAATCTATGTGAAAAATGTTTGATTATTCGATCCAATTACTTAGTTTCTTCTTAACTATTCCTTAGCTACCGTCTTTTTTTTTGTAGATTTCGCCGTCTGTATTCAGTTATGTCTGTGTGGATATTAGTTTTCTACTTTGAATCATTCTTCTACAGTTTATTTTTAGATGTTCAGATGATCTTAAAAATATGTATTCGGTTATTTTAAGACGAATAAATATATCAAATGATTCTATTCTATGTTGTATTCCTTGCCATAAAATTTGAAAAAAAAAATTTGAGGTTTTCTGAAACATTTCTGACATACTCGACGAGTAGACCAGCAGAAAGATCGCTTGACAATCGACGATCAAACCAACCAATATCTTGTCGCATAATATTTTTAATTAATGCATATCTATTTTAATTATAAGAAGAGATTTTTGGTTTTTATTTGTTTTATTTAAGATCTGTTAGACTTTTACCTTATCTTACGAACTTGACGTTCCGCTGATATAATCCAACAGTTAAAAGCAATCCATAAAAGAGCAAAACAACAGCTACCGTATACTGCATACCATTTAATGGCCGACATTATATTATCATAAGGTGAGAGATTAGCATCCAGGTATGATGTTTTATTACGACTAAAAGATCATAAAATATCTTTTATTTTAAACAGAAAAAAAACAAATTTGAAACTCTATTTACCAGCCTAATCCAACATTTCCTGTTGTTTCAAAGCCTGTTTGATTTCTATCAATAGCAACAAATGAATCAATTATGCTTTGATAAATACGAAGGACCAATGGAAAAAATACACTACTAGCGATTGCTACAAAAGAAAAAAGTCATGCATATAAGTATTTCCACAAACATAGAAACTGCTACTAACCAGCCAAAAGTCCCACGATCATCATGACTATATCCCATCTGTCAGCAAATCGAAACTAAACAATTGAATTTTTTTTTCTTCCTATTAGACATATATGAGTGTGATATAAGACTTACAATACGAAAAGGTTTTAATCGTGGTGGAGAAGATCTATTTGTTTCGTTCTGTACTGTTTCAGATGTTGTTGATTGCGTCCTTCAAACAAAAAATAATACATACGAATATTATATCTATGCATTTTAGTATTTTCTCTTCGAAAATATTATTAGATTAATATTCAAGTAAGATAAAAGATACTTCTTAGGCTTCATCCGCACCGTGTATAGTGGATAATTAGGGAGCTCAGCTTCCACCCAAGGAAATTTTGAGCCCCATCGAACGAAGTCATTCGAGCTAAAACTCCACGACGAGCCCCACACCATACAGAGTTTGAGTAGCTGAGCCCTGCCCATCGTCAAAATCCAGGTTACATTACTAACTGTGCGAATTAAAACTGAACTAAGAAAACTGATTGGTGTTACTACGTAAAAACACCAATCATATTTCTTAATTCAGTTTTAAATCACATAGTCCAGAGATGGAGTCTTTAGGCGTTATTTACACTATGAAAGTTAATGTCGAATTGAGGAATGTGATTGCTCTACAATTTAAAACAGACTTAAGTCATTTTCAAGAGATGGCTTAACTTTAATACATCAATCGAGTGCTATATTGGATTCACTCATGAAAAGGCACCTATGCCATCCTATATATCTACTTTTATCGAACCCATGAATGTTGCTGTCTAGACAATTGCTTCTGTGATATATTCCCTCCAACGGTACGTTATTAGAACTCCGAGCAACAAAAACTCAATTGTAAATATATTGAAACTATATGCAAACATCGTCCTCATCCCACCGTCAACATAAACCAATCAATTAACTGTTAGAAATTCATATTTTTTCTACTACTATTTATTTTTGACATTATTTAGGAGCATTGGTTTCAGTTCGGTTCCGTTCCTAGGAGCGAAAACCTAAAAGTGGTCCTGGGTTCTGAGGTAGAGAAATCCTGAAGTAGTTCTAGATTCCTATGATCAGGGCCCACATACTGAATTGCTGGCAACAGAAATCCATAAGTGATGTTGGGTTTCTACGAACGAGAATCACATACTCGATTCCCAAAAACCAAGAATCATATTTGAGTTTCTGTTTTTAACGATTGGAAATAGGATCCCTCATTCTTGGAGCAAGTGGAACAACATGCCGGTTTCCACTTCTAAAAGCCCGAGAACATATAGTGACTTGTCACACAATGAAAAAACGGATGTCTAAACGCGGCAGTATTTCAAAAATGTGCAAAAACGATTTGCCAAGTGTTCATATTTGTTGAGAACGGAACCTCAAAAACACGTAGTAGATGCCTAATTAAATTTCGAATGTAAATAAAAATTTCGAAACTACATGAAGGCTACAGTAGATATAAGTATTTAAAAAAATTTTATCTAAGTTATAAATTATCATTCAGATAGGACTATCCTATAACTGTAGCAGAAAAGCAGAAAAAATAATTTTATCTCATCTGTAAATTATAATTCGATGTGGCTGTCCTATAAATCTTTTTTGCCCCTATGCCCTACGTTACCCATTTTTCGCTAACCCTCACTCTGGTCCTTGTGCTCTAGATAATCCCTTCTGTCCTCAACCTCACCCTGGCATCTGAGCTTTGAGTAACCTCTTTTGCCAGCATCTTCATTATGACCCTGCGTCCTGGGTAACCCCATTTGCCCTCAATCTCACTCTGGTCCGTCGTAGTCACCACTGCCCCTCTGTCACTCTCAATACAGTTTTATTAATGATAATTTATAATTGAAATACTGTTTTTTCTTCTTTTGTTGTAGGTAAGTACCGGCTTGATTTTTTTTCAGTTATTTTCGAAGTCATCTTATGCAGTTGAAGCTTCATTTATATTCGAACTCGAATCAGGCAACTCATGAATTAAAACGCTTTAGTTTTTCTGAATATAGAAGTTTCTTTGAACTATTATGAGAAAATTTGATTCCATGAACGTATTTGATCACTATTAAAATGGTAAAATTTTTGATACTTAACAAAGTAAGATTCTTCCACAGGGAAAATAGAAAAAACATCGGTGACAAAGAAAGTTTGAGTATTTCGAGATAAACAATAATCAAAAATTTTGTATCTACAATAACCTTTTCTTTGCTCATTGAGATCTAATTGTTTTATAAACTCCAAGATTTTTTTCTCTTTTAAGTAATAATAGAAGAACAGACGTTCTTAGACAAAAAGCATTAGTGAAAAATATTGCTTACCCTTTAGTACCATTAGAGGAGTGGTGGGGACGCACTGCTGTATGTCCGTCAATAGAATCATAGTCGATGAAAGCAGGATTGCTTCTGCCACCGTTCAAATTAGAGGAAGATTCTGAGTTCATATTTGTATGACCATTCGAATTAAAATTAGGTCTATTATCAGCATAAAACTGTTGCTGACTATGCATGGTGCTTTCTATACACTAGTGTTATTTTCTAGTTGATTCAAGTGTAAATTCTAACTTTGATGATAATCAAACTAAAATTATATAATATAGTTAGAATATGTTTTTATTTTGTTGATAGACATACGCTATAAAAATAAAAGAAAAAGCGTCAGATAATGCAGACGGCAAGTGTCAAATTTCACTATTGTTCTGACAAATAGTTTGATGTAACAGTTCCGATGGGTTTTGCATCTGTTTAAATATATGATTGTGATATTTCATAAGCATTAATAACATCTTATGAAAGAATATTGGGGGTAGAACCCATTTCTTTGTCATAAAATGAAATGAGACACTTCCGGTTTTTTATCGTCCTCCACTTGTTGTTTTTTGTTAACATCTTTACAACACTCTTTCTCAGTAAATCTTATCAATATGATAAGGAGAGAATGTTGACGTATACTTCTTTTTTTCATTCTTTTACGTTCTAACATGATGTCACTTTTTTTTCTTTCGTTGCTTTTATCTTCATGTCCCCCACACATCTATCAACAACTGTCACCTTTAAACGAAAACCAACATCTATTTTTCCTTTGCAAAAGAACATCAGGACAAATGACGCAGTATATTTCATGAACTTCCTACTTTGCTATTATTCTGATGATATTATACTGTTTACGCAAGACACTTCATATGTGAAAAATTTACAGATATTCATTAAATAATTAATCATATGAATCAATTATAATAAAAAGCTGTTAGCCTAATCCCTGCGCGATTAAAATGTGCAACACGATGCAGGTGTTGTTAGTAGTTACACGAATGTTTTCTTCGATATCCTCGCATCCGTTAATAAATCATTGTTTATTAATTCCTCCGGAGCTGCAAAAAGGAAGCAGTTGACATATTTGGGTGTGGGTGTGGGGTGTGATGTTATTTTCCACACCCAGCGGCACGCACACCCTACCGAAAAAAGGTAATGATGGGATTTTTGAAGGCATAATCTACTTCGAGCTTCTTCCCCGTAGCACCACAGTTGATGCCGAGTTCTGTGAGAAACAACCCCTAAATTTGGAGGCCATCATGAAAGCCAAGCGTCTAGAACAGCACAAAATTCGGCTACCTCATGAAAACACCAAACCCTATACTGGAAAGGTCATCGGTCAAAAGCTAGAGGAATTAGACTGACAGGTCTTATCTCATCCACCACATTCATCAGACTTAGTATCTTCCGGTTATCATCTGTTCCGCTCGCTTCACAATCATCTGTGTGAGAAACACTTCGACGATCAAGACCACTTAAAATTGGACCTCGAAACTCTCTTTCAGTCTCATTCTACGAAATTCTATGAAGATGGTATTATGGATTTGCCTAAGAGATGGGAGTATGTCGCAGATAATAATGGTACACATATTGCTGATTGATACTCTTTTGTTTCAATAAAATTTTTAAAAAGTGAAAAGAAAAATCGGCAAGGACTTTTGCAACAACCCAATATGAGCAAAGGAGCTCAACTTTTGGCTCAATAAATACTATAATCTAGACTTCATATCTATGCAATAACATCATAGTTTAGTGATACAAACGTACGAAAACAGCGAAAATTCAATGAAGAAATGGTTTCATACAATACATATTTTAAAACAAATGTCCCCAACTTTCTCAAGAGAACTGCAAAACTTAACAGTACTTCCACCTTCTCTTGTTCGCTCGTATAATCAAACTATGATATTGTTGTATAGATATGAAGCGTAAATCATGGTATTTATTGGGCACAAAAGTTGAGCTCATTTGCTCATATATTGAATGAATGAGAGTCTTATGTAGCAGTGGTCAAATTTCGTGAGTTCTGAACTCTTGAGGAATTCTTGAACTCAAGAAATAATATAAAACAGCAAAACCATTATAAAACAACAACTAAGCAGAACGCTAGTAACTCTAAGAACTTAAAGAAGGATGATTTGAGGGTAGTTTGAGATTGAAAACGAAAGTGCGAGCCAGGGTGCATGGATGAGGATGTTGAATGTTGATGTCCTTTGTTGCTTGAATTCCTAGAGTTCTTCAAATTTTGAGGGTTACGCGGGTTCTGCTTAATTGCTTTTTATAACTGTTTAGCTGTTTTATACTATTTTTTCGAGTTAAAGAGTTCTTGGAGAGTTGAAAACTCCGGGAACCTGGACGAGTCTCAAAGATTGGGGTACAATAGTGCTATATATGCTAAAAGTTTCAGCTGGATCTGGTCAGATTCCATCCAATAACGACCTTATTCTTCCAGTGATTCTCCAGTCATTCCTAAAGTCTGTGATTCCATTTAATTTAGATAGTACTTTTTATATAAAATAAAATAAGTAAGACAACCCAGTGCGTAACAGGAGACTATCAAGTTGTCTCTCAGTCACAGAAGCAGCAAATAGAGGATCAAGACGGCTACGAACGCGAATGGCGCCAGGCTCAAGGATGGCCGTTTTATTCAGTGATAAAATGCGGCAGTAGGATAGAAACTGAGCTACCATGCGATAGTTGGACACGTTCCATTTGTCAGCTTTGGCTGTTCGACGGTGCTCCCGTTTACTCAAGCGAGTGCTAGATGGCTTCCAACCTTTATAGTCCGAATCACCGATGTTGCCATGATTGGAAGCCTTAGAGACAGCAAATTCGTCATTTGGATCAATTTTAGATAAACAACTATCAAGTATTGTGAACAAAGGTTTGCACTCGATACGCTCAAAAATATCGATGAGTGGAATTGATGAAGAGAAACCTAGTAATTGATTATCACCCTTTAGCTGACGAATATCACATTACATGGCAACAATTTTATTCTTGATGTCTCGAAATATCTGAACGGCATTGCTGATCCATTCGCGACTTTTCGGTTCGTGATAGTGCTCTGTAAGACTCCAAAGCATCTGAGCTCATAGTTGGCAACCACAATCGCCGATATGAGCATGGAACTGCGCCCAACATGCCATCCATTCTGCTCACCTTGCCAGAATAAGTTGTGTCAAATTGGACGAGTGCAACATCCAAATCGTGAACACCATAAAGGAGTCTGACGAGTGTCTTGGAGAGGTCGCCTTGCTTGATTTTTTTCTCATCTGAACTGAGAAGAATGTTTGCCATTTTGATCAAAGTGCTAGAGAATAGAACGAGTGATAGTATGAATATCTGAAAAAGAAGAGAACATTAGTTTGGTGCTCGTAATCTATCATCCTTCATCTTCGTACAGAACAACACTACCTTCTACGGGGTGATCCATAAATAATTAGATGATAAACAAAATTCAAATAGAAGCTTAAATTATTAATAATCGATACTGTATCAGTTTTTTATTGATCAACTACACTAGTTGCATCTTCAAGTAGAAATTTTTCAAGCTCGTCTTGTTCTAAAAGCTAAATAAGAGAATTTTATTTTTCAATCAACATAAAAAAGTTCGTTCGAGCTGTTTGTACATGATCACTTATCAATCGAATACATTAATGTTCAAGAATTTAACTAATTCAAATAAAAATGGAAGACAATCCGTTGAAATAATTGTATCAATCCTAAATGATTTTGAATAAATATTTCCAGAAAGATGTTTTAAACTAGGTAAAAGAAGTTCATTAGCAAGTACGAGTAAATCATCAACAGAATTATTTGAGATCTGTATAAAAAACAAAGTCAAATTTATATTTAGTATCGAAAATAATTTTTACTTCACATTCATTTGAATAAATATAATATGAAAGTGGAAGAAAAAGTTTTTTTCAAATATGTTTTAAAATTATTGTTAATTTTTCATTATTTGGTTTTAAATGGCATTTCACTACCAGCAATCTTTAACAAAAACACGATTATTTTTCTAATCTAAGGAAGATACTTCTTATAGTGTCAAATTACATTTGAACCAACTTTTTGCGCAATCGAACGACCTTAATGACTATTAAATGCTCTTTTGACTTTCTAGATCTCTTGATCAGATATATCTACCTATTTCTGTTGATACTATTCAATTTTATTAGACATTCCGGCTAAAAAAGTTTTTAGAAGAAGCAATAAGGACTTATTGCTTCTCCATTTTTTCTCTAGAGAAAGCAATTGTACATATTACTTCGCTGGTGCATCGTTCATGTCCATATGAACAGTAAACTTATACTTAAATATATGCTCTACTATGTATTAATATCGACAAAATCGAGACAATTAAGGAAAGCAATAAGTTTCTATTACTTTTCCATGTAGTGCTGACGCGCCGTTTATTGTCAGACTGACTACTATCTCAAACTTTTAGAAAAAAAATCGGAGCTTTCAAAGATATAAATTCATTTGTTATATTGATTGATAAGAAAAATATGATATTAATAATATAACTTATTCTATATCATATTTACATGTAATCGTCTTATTAGAAAATTTTAATCATGGAAGAATTACTTCAAGTGTAGCCTTTTTTTTAGAAATATTTCAATATGACAAACACATCTAATATTTGAAGAAAAATAAAATAATAATTTCATCTATTGTGTTCTCTTAACTAAATCAAATTTTCTAAAGAAAAAAACAACTATATTTCTTTTTATTGAAAAAATCAATATAAACTCATAAATTAAATCATCAAGATTAATTATCTACCTCCTATTCAGTTTTTATTAAATAAGTTGATGAAATTTAATTTCAGCATAATAGGATGTTTTTCTAAAACTATTGACATATGAAAAGATATTTAATGTAAAATGACAAATTTCTTTTTAAACCAATTCTTTATTCTAAAACTTTAACATCATCGGTTATGGAGTTCAATATGTATTTGATAGTTTAATTTCAGTAGATCGGAAGTAACAAAACGTCAAATATAGATCAATTTTAGAGATATTATTTAAATAAAATATTCATCAATGATTTGTTTTAATAATAAACACAATATTCATTATGATCTTAGAAAACTGAATATAAAACTGTCGACGGACCTTTCTTCTCTCAGTTTTGTTGGTGTCCACTTATAATTCGAAAAACAACGTCGTTTCCTTCAGTAGGACAGCGAGTCAAAAGTTCTTAACATGTCTAAACACGTCCGTCTCGCTGATCAGTTGCTAGTGAATATGACACTTATTTTGAACTGACTTTAGTCATTTGTAAAATGCCATGTTTGATACCTCTAAAACGAACGATGTCTCATGTATAGCGAGCCTCTCAACGGTTAAATCTTTTTTTTTTTTGAAAAATCCTAAAAATAGAACTTAACAGCTAGCATAATAAAGGCGTGGCCACGCGGCAGACATATAAGGAAAGGGATGAGCGTGGTGCATATATCTGGTATACATACCTATTACAATTATACCAATGTTTCTTAGTCAGTATATGCTCTGAATTTATAATGTTTTCTAACAGCGATGAGTGCAAGTAGAAATAACTTCTACGAAAAATTTTTGTTTTTTGCAAACTGATCAATTTTGTACGCCATGCTTTTCAAAGACAAGATTATAAAACGAAATTCTATTCTTTTAGCAACTGATAGTTCATAAAGTTTTCGGAAACTGATATAGAATTAGTTATAGATTATATAGTTCAATTTTTTTCAATCATGTTTCTGTATGTTCAGGAATAAAAAGGTTAATATAATATTTTTTTGATCACTTTCGAAAAATTTCTCATCACATTCTTTTGCGTATATTTTTGTTATGACAAAAAAAAAAGACGTTATGAAATAGTATCTTATTTGAAAAACAGATATGAATACTCAAAGTTCATCGAGATATAATTAGTTAGAGACTAATCTTTTTTTTTTAAACTTCAAAAATTTTTGAAATATTCTATATTATATAAATTTTCATCATTTCACATTGAAACGATGCTAGTTGGAATTATATCCCTCTTAAAATGTGCGATGAAATTAAATCATTCTCGTCTATTTTTACCACAAAAATTTTTTTTGAAAATTCTTAAGTGAAAGATTATTATGAATTATTATTTCTCGTTGATTCATCCCGTATAAAAAGAAAATCTACACTAGTCAATATCAAGCACTGGTGGTTCAGTGGTAGAATGCTCGCCTGCCACGCGGGCGACCCGGGTCCGATTCCCGGCCAGTGCACTTTTTTCTTTTTCTTTTTTTCTTTCATTGAGCGTAGTCTTACATATTACATAGATTTTCATGGAAAACTTTAAAAATAAAATAAAATAATTTCAATCTGTTCTTGTTTGTTATATAATTACAGTTCATTTTATTTTTCTGATGGCTCACTGATATACTTGAAAAAAGAAAACGAAAGAAAAAAGGCATTAAAACATTAGAAGACAAGCCAAGAAGAAAAAAACAAAAAAAGAGAAAAAAAAAGAGAAGAAAAAAAAAGAAGAAGGAAAATAATAACATCATCATGATGTCGCAACAGATTGATGAAGAATATTAGTTGTCGATGTTGTTAATGGATCTGTATTAATACCAATAGTTTGTTTTGTTGGTGAAACAATTGGTGATGGCTGGGATGAATGTCTATTCATAAGACTTGCAATGGACGGTAATGGTGAAATTTGTTGTTGCTGTTGTTGTTGTTGTAAATGTGAAGTTGTACCTTTTGTAAACATATCAACAATATCATATCGAATATCCGTTATTGGTGTTAATGATAATGAATCTTTTGTTCGTGAATTAATATTTGTTAATAAATTACATGGTTCATTAAGATGAAGATGTCTTGCAACATTAAAATCAAGTAAATTTTCTGAACGAGATGTATTATTAATTGGTATTGATGTTGATAATGTATGTAATAAATTCGTTGTTGGAATTGATTGTAATTTTCGTTTTGATGGTCTTGGTCTTTGACGAGTTGTTGTTGTTGTTGTTGTTGTTATTGTTGTTGTTGTTGATTTTCGATTATTTAATAGTGTTTTTGGATCGATTAAATCTAAACAAAAAAAAAAAAAGAATTTGATTTTCTAGAGAAGAAAAAAATAATAATTAAAAATATTTACATGAATTTGTTTTTGTACTATGATGATTATTATTATTTGTTATAATATCAATAGATTTTTTATTTATATGAGGATTTTGATCAAGTTGATCATCATCATCAATATCATCATCATCAATTGTTCGATACATTTCAGCTTCAGAAGCTGTACGTGTTGATGTTGAATAATCAATATCAGAACATGTATTAAGCCATGTATCAACATTATGTCCTTCGGAATTTAATTCAGTTTTAAGACAACTAAGACGATTTTGTAATTCAATACTACGTGATGTTAATGAAGCTATTTCTTGTTCATATTCACGATCTTTTCGTGTTAAAGTCTAAATAAAAGAAAAACCTATGAAAAACAAAAGAATAAAAGTAATGTTTTTTTGTTTGCAATGGAATGATTTCATGTCCGAATTGGAAAATGTTGGACTTGATGTGCTCTAATCGAAAGTACTTTTATGATCGGCTATCCGAATTCTCTGCTTTTTTGATATTGAAAATAATGAGTTCATTATACTATTGAATAAGAGCATAAAGAATAATACCGTATTTTCTTTGTCAATAATTATCATGAAACTTAATAGTGAGTCTAAAGAGATGATTCATTTGATTTCCTATGAAATATAATCTTCTTACAACTTTTCAAAATATTGATCTTTTAAAACTCTCTAATAACTTCTGTTAAATGTTTAACACAGTGAGTTATCGACACAAGTGTTTCATTGTAGCACTAACATTTGCGTTCGCTGCAATATTGAGGCACCAACTCTACAGAAATATACCCTTTTCGTACCGATGTGTTCTAATGCTTCAGTGTGCGTTCACTACAGTTTAAACACATATGATGATTATTAAAAAATGAACAAAATTATATTTACTACATACAATAGATCATTTTATAGAGAATCAAATAGAGTATCCTTTGAGGCTAATCATATGAAATTTTTATTATTTATGAAGGAAAAAGTCTCTAACTGATTCACGCAGTTTTCACAGAAAATCCTAATGGGACATCTGCCGATGGCTTTTTTCTCGAAATTTTAGGATCTAACGTCAGGTTCTTTCGATATGAAATCAAGTTGTCTTTAGAGTATCTTGAAAGTCTCTCTATTTATACTGGAGTAATAGTATTTATATTTGATGAAAGACGAAGTGAATCAGTTGAAGTCCTTTCCTTCTAAGTGACTAGTTTTTCCTATTAATTTTAGAGATAACCTTGATCAGATTACAATGTACTAATTGAAACGCTCCAAACTCACACAATATATTGTTCTATGATATTTATTGATGAATGGATTTTCAAGGTTAATGATTGTAATAAAAAAAAATCGTCTTAGTAAAATTCTCGAAAAAGACAATAGAACTTCAAGTTCTACACTAAAATGCTCATATACAGTGATTAAAAAAATTCTCCAATCAGTAGATTATTTTATTTTATTTTTGCATATATCTTAAAAATTAGATCAGCTAGAACGATCTGATTTTCGTTAGATAACAATCTATAATTTCTAGGAAAACAATGTCAGACTAATTCATTGATTGATTAAGTTTTTATTAACATTACTTATTTTTGCAAGCTTATTCTAACCTGAAATTTTTTGTGTATGAGATATAATTCAATAGAACAAATAAACACTCTATGCAAGAAGTACTTTTTATCGTAGCTTTCTTTTGAATACAACATCCTTTTGACTCATACAAATCACGGATCGACTTTTTTATACGATTTTATTCACGTATTCAAGAAGTTTCATAGACTATAAACTGTAATCTGACCAAAAATTGAATTATTCTAATTTATCTAGTTTTTGAGATCTACATCAAAAATAAAATAAATATAAAGAAAGAAAGATATTTGTTTTTTCGACGATACATCAAAAATATTTGAGCAAAACAGAAAAAAATCAATATTATGATTCCATCGAGTATTAATCCAATATTCACTTAAATTATTTTATTGTCTTCATTGAATATTACAAGCAGTTTATATCGTAAATAGAAAATGTTAACTATAAAAATTTTTTTTGTTTTTCATACCTGAATATATTTAATAGCTAAATTAAGTACTTGAAGATTTGTAATTTTTCGATCACGTTGACATGGAACTTCTGCTTTGAGACTATCAAAGCAATCTTTTAAATGAGCTCGTCTAAAAAAAGAAAATCAGAAGAAATAGAAAAATATATTTTTGATTTTTTTTTTTTTCTATTTTAAACTTTGAATTTAAAAACTACCTTGTTACTTCTTTTGGAGATACCATAAGAAAAAAAAAACAAAAGATAGTGATAATATACTCTAACTCTAAAATTTGACTATCGTTTTATTTGATAAAAAAATCAATGATAATTTTTTTTTTTTGTTTTTGAAAATTATCAATTTTAAAAAATTAAATTTAGATTTTCTTATGAGTTTATTTCAATCATCATTTGAATTAAAGATGCCGCTACTTACCGATGTTTTTCTAATCGATTATGAATTTCACGATCACGAAAACATGTTGTTTGAACACTAAAAGAGAAAAAAATAAATTAAAAAACAAAAAAATTCCTTTTTTATTTTTCATGTTTTACCGATTTGATATTTCACTGTTTCTATTAACATTTTGATTATTTGTATCATCATCATCGTCATCACCATCATCATCATCATCATTTTGATCTAATGATAAACGTTGTTGAATAAGATGATTATGATGATGAAAATTTAGATTAAGATCAACTTGAGGATATTCATCAATATGTTCATTTTTTAATAATGATGATGTTGATGTTACTACTGTTGTTGCTGTTGGAACTGTTGCTGTTGTTGTTATGGTTGTCGGATTTGTATTGATTGTTGTTGGAGATAGAACACTTGTAGGTACATGATTATTAGGAGTTTGACGATCGCCTAAAAAATAAATTCAATCGAAATCAAACAATACAAAAAAAAAAAAAAAACATACACCACCAAATAGTTGACATGCTAACATAGGAGAAGTACGTATAATGTGACGATCTCTTTTTCTCTCTCGTTTTTTCTTTTTTTTTTTTTTTTTTTTTTTCTAAATCAATCACTATCTTATATGTACGACCGTCAGTCCAGCTCAATAATCGAACCGTTAGATAAACGATGACGAAGGAAGGAAAAGGAAATGAACATGACATACATACACATGCATATATCTGTTTCTTGTCGATCAAAAAAAAAAAGAAAGAAATATGTATACAATTGAATATGTTTTTTTTTCTCATCAATATTTTACAGTACAACTTTGTGCTTTCTCTTTCTACACCTATATTTTTTTCCATTCTGTTATTATAGATAAAAAAAAAGAATTTGACGATCAAACTAAAAGCTTACTTATCAATGATACCAATTCGAATTGCATACTTTATATATAATATAAAAGAAGACAAAATGTGTCCTTGTCTTATTATTAACAACGGGAGTAATCGACGATAAAAGGAGAAGAAAAAAAAATTGTATTGGATATTCATATCGACGTACGTTACACATGAGCGAATTTTGCTTGCTTCTAACTATTCCTCCTATCATCGGTTGATAATGACAACGAATATGAGCGAAAAACTGCTGACAAATACTATCACATACAATCGATCAAGTGCATAATCACGAAAACATATCACTAACTAGTTATGATTAAACTTAACAAAAAAAAAAGAACAAGGACAAAAATTTTATTGATGAAAAAAATCTTTTTAAGTGCATCTAATTTCATATAGAATATTTTCTATCTGTTCTTTTTTTTTTTATCGCTATATGTTTACATCAATTGATTGTTAGCCACGTGCCTGATTCATTCATTACGTCTATACATACGTATATCTTTCATTCCTACTATATAGTGATGCAAAAAAAAAAGAAGACGAAACAAAACGAGTTATACTCACCTCTAGCTAATCGTTTTTTAGGTGGAATTGATTGTTGACTTTCTAATATTTGTGCTGCTTGTAGCAAAGTTTCAATATTCATCATTGATATAAATATTATTTGAAATAAATTTTCTTGTTTTGTCTTTTCAGAAAAAAGATATTGAATGATAATAATAATAATAATAATAATAATAATAATAATGAATGAATGAATAAATGAAGCCGAGTAAGTAATATGAAAGAAAAAATACACACACACGCACGCCCCACGGACACACAAAACAGAAAGTAATGAAACTAAATTCTATTGAAGATTGAATGAAAATTTGCTGCTGTCGTTGTTGTTTCTAGTTTTGCTGCTGTTGCCACTGCTGCCATTCGATTCTTTCAGCTGCGTAAAGCATGTAGCTGTCGACTGTCGATCGGTCGGGCGGCGCTCATGATGTTGGCATTGTAGAAGAAAAAGAAAAGAGAAAAAAAGGAGAAGAAGAAGAACGTGCGCACGGGACCACGCATACAAAAGAAAAAGAAAAACGCGAGACGACGCCAACAAGCAATGAGGAGAGAGAGAGAGAGAGAAAAGAGGGCATAAAAATACAAATGACGACTTGCTTATGTGTGTGTGTGTATGTGCGCGCTCGAGAATCGAGAGAGAAAAAAAAAAGACGTCGACACACACACATACATAAAAGCCACGAAACAGTGTGCGTGTCAAATAAAAAAAAAAGGAGATACGAGGAAAGGAGAAGAAAGTGATTGTGTATGTATGTATGTATGTGTCGGAAGAAGGAGAACTTTCACGTGCGTAATGTGTGCACCAGTTTCTTTTTTTTTTGTTCTTTTTTTTTTTCTCTCTTTTGATTGTCTCACAGACGATGAGAAAAGTGAGAACGAGTAACTCGTGTGTTATATGTATGTGACAATAAAATAAGAATTATATAAAAATTGAGAATGAAAGAGAGAACAAAAAAACAAACACATGTAATATAAAATAAAATAAGAATAAAAATAAGAAAAGAATATTTACAAATTCTTTTTTTTTCTCTCGTAAGCTTTATGTTAAATATTGATGAAAATCGTCTCGATTTTATGTCATAGGCTCTTTTGTTCTAGACATTTACATATAGAGTTGATCGATAGTGAACTATTTTTAAAAGCTATTGGCAAAAATATAAAATATCAACAATCATTTCACTACTATCACAAAAAAACGATTTTTTTTTTGTTTTTCTTTCTTTCTTTTTTTCTTCCCGAAATTGATTATACATGACCAAACTCATCGTTCTTCCGTTTTCTCCTTGTGTTGTCGTTCTTTTTTCTTTCTTGCTTAATATTATTACTCCGCATGTCACCAAAAAAAGAAGAAAAAAAAATCGGCGTCACTAAAACGACATGACATGTAACGTCTAGATGAAGAAATTAAAAGAAAAAGAGAGAGAAAATAATTTTCTTTTTATCGTTTCACCATGGTTGCGCATTGATATCTGAGTATTTTCTTTGTTATTTTTGACAAATTTATCATTAATGATGACCAATAAAAAAAAAAAGAAAAAAAAAAAAACTTAAGTTATAAACTATATTTATTTTTATAATCAAAAATATAAATTTATTTTAGTTTTTTTTGCAAATTTATTATTAGTCAAAAGGAGTATTGTTTTTTTATTGGTATCAAATTGAATTTATTCTTGTGGAAAATTTCCATATCATTAAAATTTTTATATAATCAATTATTTTGCGTTTTATTTGAAGAACAAAGTCAATTTTCTAACAAATAAAATATTACAAACATAAAAAGTCCGGATGTGTTAGAAATATTTTTCTAGATAAGAATATTTGCTGTTTAAATTAATAATTTAGTTTCAAGTTGATTTATAGAATGTAAATCTTCATTTAAGTGAGAGGTCTACAAGAAATCAAACTTATTCCAGTCTAGTTTTTCTTTTATACCTATAAATAATTTTTATCCCTTTAGGTCTTTTATTCCATTTTAGTCTAAAGACAATAAAAGGAGTGAAAAGACTTAAGGGGTTCAAAACTAATAACATGACTAAAGGGAGTAAAGAAACAGTTAGACTAAGGTAAATTTTATATCTCATAGATCTATGTTGGAATAGAAATTTGAATTATGAAATTTTTAATTGATATTTTGTTCATAAATAAGTTCTACAAATTTTAGTTTGAATGGATGCATTTTGTTTGACATACGGAATGTGTAACTAGAGAAAATATACAGCTGTCAGACGTCATTCGACTTCGTATTATGGGTACAATTAGGTCTTGATGACACTAAGAAAAGCTTAAAAATATTCAGACCAATAAGCCTTTTATCATGAAATTGCTACTTCGAGTAAAATATTCCCGAAAAAATCCAAAGCAATTAGTTTTAACCTGAAATTTTTGCCTATAGGTACATTTGATGATTATTAACTAGCTGTGAAAGCATCAAAGAAAATGAATCTGTCTTTCTCGAGATATTTAATTTCCAAAAAAAAAAAAACAACAAGACAACGGTTTACTGTAAAAGACACAGTAATCGAGTTCAATTGAAAAATGACTATCTTGAGAAAGATATATTCGTTTTCTTCGAAATTTTCACGGTTATTTAATGACTATCAAATATACTTATAGACAATATTTCAAATCAAAATTATTTGTTTTGAATTTTTCCTAATAAAAATTTCATTAAAACAACCATGAGTCCGAATTCTTTTCAATTTTTTCATACTTTAATCGCAGCCATAATATAAAACCGAACAGGTTCCAACGGTTGGATATGTTCTTTAGTAAGAATAATCGATTCTATCTATTTCGCCTATAAGATATTGCTCCTCTTGATATACTCAATATCTCCTGTAAAATACATTCGTTTGAGTTGAAATTCGTAGAAAATTTCATAAATCAATTTTCTATGAACACATGACCAAGAGGATAACACGACCGTTGTACTTCAGATAGTTGCTCTCGTGATATTGAGTACTGGTAGTAGTAAGGATGAGCGCAAAGGGAGTGTCAAGGAGGAAATTAAGATGAGAATGTGAGGGCGAAGGAAAATGTCAGGCCATAGCTTGAGGTTAGGACAAGAGCGAAGGAAGTGTGAGGAAGAGGAAATCTATATATAACTTCAGTACTTCTAACTTAGAATCGTAGGAAAGAAAATGTCAGGAAAACAACAGCTGTGGATTTGACCGAAAGATCTAACATTCATAATTCTGACTGGATAATGTATGAACCTAAGTCCATTTAGATTTCGACTAGTCTCATAAAATTCTGCTTATGAGTCATTTGATAAGCATGATCATCGTCCGGAAGTTGTTAATTGAACAGATAATGACATATAAGAATATTTATCTGTCGAGAAGTTTTCCAGAATTCTAACATTTTTCATCATATTTAGAATTCATTGTCAGCTGTTGATATTCAAATGTATTATATTTATCTATTAACAAGAGAATAAACATTTTCGACATAGAGCAAAAATCAGTATAATTACTATTACGTTTTACAAAAAAAAAAAATAAAGTATCTAATTAACTGTTAAAATTTACATTAATATTTTGTATAATAAATCCATCAATCCAAAATGAACTATTGTATGATATAGTTATGCACAAAATAATATTTATCTATAGTATAAAAATTACATTAAGACGATATCTAAAAAGAAATATAAACTTACTTCGTAATGAAATATTATGAATCGATAGATGATTATTTTTTGTCTAAATGAATTCTATTTTTGTAATAGTAAAATTTTGAAGATATTTTTTTTTTCTCTCAGAAAATGTAGGAAACATTTTTGTTTTAATCAATCATATATTGAAGAATAAAAAACAAAACAAAACAAAAGTTAGAATGCTCATGCATTTTGTTTCGGTGAAAAAGAAACTGGACAAGCAAAGAAAAAAACCACACACAGCACACAGTTGCCTAAACAGAAAAAAAAAACCAGAGTAAATCGCATAACAATAACAATAACAATAGTTCTCATCATTCTCCTAATTCATTTTTAAGTCATATTCATAGCTTTAGCAGCATTCGATGGTTCAGCTGATGATTTCGGTACTTTAATTGTTTCATCAACACTTAATATTAAACAAGCTGCTTCACTTGCTGCTGTTATAGCATTAATTTTAACAACTGCTGGTTCCCAAACAGCTGCTGTAAAATTATCATGAACATCTTCATGTATTATATCAACACCAAACCAAATATGATCTATAAAGATGAAAAAAAAACAAATAAGAATATCAAAAATATAAATCTTTCGTTTTGTTTTTTGAATTTTACTTTCAAAATGTTTTTGTCGAAGTTTATTTAAAATATTTGTTGCATCAAATCCAGCATTTTCACATAATTGTCTTGGTATAACTTCAAATGCTTTTGCATATGCAGCTATAATTAATTGTTCTTTACCTGGTATTGTTCGACTATAATCACGTAATGTACGACTTAATGCCATTTCAATTGCACCACCACCAGCAACAATTGAATCATTTTTAACAGCACGTCGTACAATCATAATTGCATCATGTAATGAACGTTCAACTTCATCAATAAATTGTTCAGCACCACCACGTAATATCATTGTTGCTGTTTGAGCTTTTGGACAACCAGTAAAAAAATTATAACGTTCAGAACCAATTTGTACTTCTTCAAGAATGTCACATGTACCAAATACATGTTGAGATTGTTCATGAAGATTTTCAACAGTTGTTATTATTGTACCACCACATGCTTTTTGTGTACGTTTAAGATCATCTTCTTGTACACGTCCAGCACAAAACATTTCTCTTTGAAAAAAAAAAAAAAAAATTTTAAATGTCAACAATTCAACACGATTTATAGTGAAACTTGGATTTACAAAAAAAAAGTCGGAAAAGTCAAAAGCATGCATAACTCTTCTTCTAACTATATGAAAAGTAAAATTTAAACAAAAAAAAAAGAAAATTTTTATTCAAAATCATTTACCGATCAGCAAAATATTGTGTTGCAACATCACCAATAGGTAATTTTGAAAGAACAACTTTAACACCAGCTTTATATAATTTTTCAAGTTTATTATAAAGTATTGACCATTCAGCATCAACAATTTTTTGATATTCCTATATATGAAAAAAAAAAGAAAAATATTTTCAATGACAAAAAAAAAACGAAATTTATTCAAAAAAATTTTACATCAACATTATCAAGACGAATTTCTGCATTATCACGTTCAGCTTTTAATTCAAGTTCAATATTAAGTAAAGCTATTATAGGTTTTAAATATTTTTTTCGTTGCATTTCAAAACCAGCATATGAAAATGTTTTTTTAAATGCAACACCAGCAATAAGACGTGAATCCTAAATAAATAAAGAAATCAAAAGAAAAAAAAAAAATATTTATTTTCTATTGTTCAATAAAATTTTCTACCTCAAGTGAACCACCTGTGACTTTTTTAATTCCAATCCTAAAAAATAAATTTTATTATTTATAAAATCAAAGGGATGTATTAGAGATCAAATCGACCCACTAGTACTTTTCTATTTTCTAAAGTCAAGAAAAATTTAGTCATTTGAAGAATTCCTTAAACACACTATTCTTATGTCAATATTTAGAAGATATCAATTAGAAAAAGCTCAATTTGAGTCTGATATTCAAAATCAGCATAAAAAACCGAATTGATCTATGTGCGATTTACAGAATCGGTACAACTTTTTTAACTCGTCATGATCCTCCTCGGAGATCAGACGAAAAATAAAATCATTGACAAAGTTATTTTTATTTTGTCATCTAATAACTTTAAACGAATTTCGACATTTCGCTATAATGTTTATATGATGTTTTCATACAACTTATTTTTCGTCGGATTTCTGAGGAAGACTGCGGATAGAGAACATCGAGTTCAAAAATTTCTGAATCCGAATTCGGTCGGGTCGGATCGAATGGGCTCTCACTACAAGTGAATGTTCCAACAAAAAAAAAAGTTTTCGAAATTCTTTAAACCACACATGGATCAACTCAGGTTTTTATGCTGATTCTAAATATCAGACTCATATTGAACTTTTTCTCATCGAAATCTGCTAACTATTGATCAGAAAGATACAAGAATAGTGTTAAAGAGTGGCCAAATGTATTTTGACTTGGTAAAATATATGATGTTGTAGCTTTTCAGAAGAACTATCAAGTGAGCAATGTCAGAGTTTTGATTATTTTCAATTTTTAAATTAAAATGTAACAGTGAATGATAAATACAGTAAATATGTTAACAGTACATCGAACTTATAAAATTAATAATCTATTAGTGATTTAATATGGGATTGACCCTCCCCCTCCCGTCCATCAAAATAATGAACAGAAAGGTTCTTTTCAATATGCTCTTTCGGTTGATATATGATTCTAGCGAAGAAAAGTTCTAGTAGGTCGATTTGACCTCTTTTCCTATACACTCCTGTCCATTGTTCAAATAAATATAATTACATATTCAATGGAAGTAATTCATCTAACATAAGAACAGCATCAACAACCATTTTTGCAAAAAAATCTCGTTGTCGTGCTATTAATTTTGAACTTAATGTTGTACATGCACATTTTTCAAGTAAAGCTCGATGTTCTCTTAATAGAAAAAAGAAATGAACTTTTTTTGGAATCAATTTCAAAATATAAATATTCATATCTTACTCAGCATCATTTGATTTAATATTAACAGCAATTTCTTTAATTTTTTTAATAGTTAATGCTGTAGCTTTTCGTATAGCACGAATAATTATAGTTGAATGCATACCATCTTCAATAAATGTTTTTGTATTTTTTAATATTTCAGCTGTTAATAAAACAACTGATGTTGTACCATCACCAACTTCAGCATCTTGAGATTTAGCTATATCAACAAGTGTTCGAGCTGCTGGATGAACAATTTCAAGTAATTTAAGTATTGTTGCACCATCATTTGATATTGTTGGTTTACCACGATTATCAACTATTAATTTATCCATACCACGTGGACCTAATGTTGTACGTATAGCTTCAGCAACAGCTTGACATGCACTTATATTTGATAAAATTTGAGATTTTCCTTGTGAAGAATCAGTACCTTCTTTAAGAATAATAATCATTGGTTGCATTTTTTAGACTTTAAAAAATACGAAAAAATTTATCTAAAAGAATTTTTCAAAGATTATATATTAAGAATTCAATAGAAGAAAACTTTAAATTAATATAAAAGACTAAGCAACACAGATCGATTGATACATACACACACATAAGGTAACTAATGAAATTCAATTGGATTATTAAATCGAATTTTTATTATCCAATAAATCTTTTTTTCTTTATTATAGAACATATTTTATCAATTAGAAACTTAATTCAAATTTAAAATAAATCTTTTATTATTTGTATTTTTTTTTGTAATATACAGATGTCGTTAGTAACACAAATTCTGATAACATTTGCTAAATTTACTACTTGATGATGATAAGAATGAAAATAGATAGACATATCATTTTAAAATATGTTACAGGTAATAGATAATACACGAGCAGGTTTTCTTTGTCCAAAATGTCATCAAGATATGTCAAATATGGAAATGTTACAAATACATTTTCAAAATGTACATATGAAACAATCTTCAACAACAGTTAAAGGTATTCTATCGACTTTGAATAACGCAGAAAAATAGATTTGATAATGCTGAATAGTTTGCTCTTGAACAACGAAGTAAATAAGTTTGTCCTATTATCAATAAACTTATATTTTGTATATCTATTATCTTAATCATTTCAACTCAGCTTCTCCGACATCGATTAGATGCTTTTTATAATTTTCCTCAACACTGCTAAAGGTTCCGTATAGAGGAATATATTGCGTAGTATCTTCACCTAAAGGAATACCCTAAGAATGTGCGCAGGTTCCACAGCATGAAGTCTGATTGTTGTTTGACAGCTTCGTTATGCATTTCAACGGATAGAAAAGTATCGAACGAGTCGTATATTTCAACTACATGAATTAATTCTTTTGTTGAAATTACATCATAAATCTTCAATAGCAGATACTGGAATAGGGTTCTAGAAATTCATAAAAGACATCATATGCTAACGTCACATTGTTTTATCATCTTCAAAATGTAAAACTTAAGAATTTATTTTTGATATACTTTGAGGTTTGTTTTCATTGGCAAAACAAAAAATCAAAAATGTTCAAGATAATTTTCAAAATTCTAATGAATCATCAAAAATTTATGCACAATACTTTTCATTTAATTCAAATGATTCTTATTCAAAAAAACAATGTATAGGATATGCTCGTTCACATAATACTTATTTTCAAATTATACGAAAAGATAAACATAATCAAATATTTATTCATATGAGACAACTTTTACTTCGAATTGAATTATTAACTAATACTAATGAACATATACCACGTAATGGAAATAGTAAAGAACGTCGAAGTAAAATAATTGAAATTTTTTATTTTATATAAAAAAGAAATAAATAAAGATTTATTTTGTATAGAATATGAACAAAGTATTGTTGCATGGATGGAAGATTCAGTTGCATCAATTTGTGCATCATGTTCTAAATCATTTGGTTTATCTCGACGAAAACATCATTGTCGTCTTGATGGATTGGTTATTTGTAATCAATGTTCACAATTTCTTTCATTTTCTATAGCTCGTAAAATATCATTTTATTAGTAAATTTTTGTGAAATTAGTGAGTGTAAGTTTTAAGTTGAGATTTTTCGGCTCCACCGTTAGCGTGGAAAATACGCTCAAAGGCATTAACAACAGTACTTAAACTGTTCAAAGCCATTCTTAGAAATTCGAATGGCTGGAATATGTTTGTGAATGTTCTCAATAATATAGTTTTCGATTTTTGCGTAGATAAAAGTTTTAGATTCAAGATGTCAAGAATGATAGGTAACCATTATGGAGCTGCGGGTCCTTCCAGACTCGGCCAGGTCAGAGTCCAATCTTTTATTTTTTGTTGAATCTGGTTACACGTTTTTGTAGACCCGCTGCTCTCCAGATGAGAAATACAGCAACAGGATATAACTGCACTTTGAGTTTTTCTCTGAGTAGCGAATAAATAGCTGAAATCTTGATTCTTAACTTGTTCATGTACACGAAGAATGCTGGGTGTTGATGGAAAAAATCTCGGATTTGGATCCGGCCGGATCTACAAAAGCGTGAACTCATAGCTCTCTAGCAATCATACATTGATTTTCCACAGTCATCATATGATCAACATAAAAAGCATGAACTGATCAAGTTATAACTTAGAACAATAATCAATATCAATGTTTTTGAGCGTATCGAGATATATGATAGTGTGTTGAGACCTGCTGTAGACGGAAAGCTGCAGGTCCTTCTAGACTCGAGTTCGGATCCGCAGATCTCTAACTATAGGTATAATGGATATGTACATCAGGCTTATTTATCAGTCAAAGCAATGGCTAGAATAATAATACAACTATTGTGTTTCACTTAACATATTTTAGACAAAATTTTCTTTTTTTGCATATTATTTAATTATTAGGATGTATTATCGATTCAAATATACCAACCTCTTCAACAACCAATAGTCTTGCAATTCAACGATTAATTAATTTAAAAAGTATAATTTCATCAACAATTATTAAAGATGGATCAAATGAAGATTATCTTCGTATTTGTATATCTTGTGCACGATGTTTACAAAATAATTATCGTCAAATATGTTTTAATAATATTCAAAAAGATGAAGTATTTCATCATTATGAAGTAAATTTTTGTTTGGAAATTAATTTAATAATAATACAACAACAAAAAAAAACAAAATTTTTTTGTTTTTTAGAAAATTGTTCAAGCACAAAAAGAATATAATAATTTTCATTCAACATATTTACCTATAATCGATTCTCTTTTGTAAGAATCTTTATTAAAATTAAAGAAAACAAAAAAGTTATTTTAAATTTCATTTAACAGAAATGGAGATACGAAATATCAAATCGTTGATGCTCAACAAGTATATCGACAATTAAGTGTTAGTTATGAAAAAATTGATTCAATATCGTATGTTTTTTTTAAAAAATATAAAAGTTTAATCTTATTCTTTAATTATTTTAGAAAACAAATTGTCATATTAGCAGATAAATATTCAAATATAAATGAAAATGATATTACATCGAAAAATCGTTATCCTACACTTTGTCGTAATATTCGTACATATTCGATACAAGTTTTACAAAATTTTTCAGTATCAACTAAACGTGTACCAAGTGAAGATGATATAAAACAAGCACGCAATGAAAAACAAAAACGATTAGATAATGAACGTATGATAAAAATATTTTTAAATATTCCAGGAATTAATCATAATTCATTAGAAATATCAGAAGAATTAGAACCATTTATTCAACAATATTATCAAATAACACAATTTATTGAACAAGCTAAATTAGCTGGACGTGATGATGAAGTTAAATTATTAGAATTAAATTTACAAGAACTTACACAAGCAATAAGTATTCTTCATCAAAATTGAGATTTAATTCGTTTTTTTTTTCTTTGTTTTTTAAAATAATGTAAATAAATTCTTCAGATTAGAAATATAAGTTTTGAATGAAAGAAAAAAGCAATTGGAAAGCGAAACAACTTGCACTAACCGGAAATAAGCTTGTTCGTAAAACTAGGAGTGACACTTTAACTTTTAAAGTAAAGTGCCACCCCTAATCAAAACAATTAAGACAAAAAAACTTGTCACAATTAGGACCAGAGGTGCAGAATCTACCGTAAAATTAAAAAATTTCTCCGCACGTATAATAACTCTCCAAAAATTTTTCCCACTATGAAAATAGAAGGAATTATCTTTTCCCAGCCAAATCTTTAACAATGTCGAAATAAATGACAAAGTCTCGCTGTTGTCATTAATTATCAATGAAAACAACTACAGTGTACACGAAATTTTTCAGCTTACATATGATGCATTTAAATATTAAGATTTAAGGATATATGTGAGTTTCACATTTCAGTTCCAAAGGAGCTGCGCTAATAAGCTTTTGTTAAAGGTTCTTCAATCGACATCTTTGAAAACAAACCTAACTCGCAAAGCTTTTTATAATTACTCATTCAGAAGTTATAGGTATTGTAGTTGAAACTCTTAGTAATTTTTCTAACGATTTCTGTGAAAAGTTTTTTTTTTATCGCTTTCTTTTTAATAAAAAAACGAATCTTTTTTAACTCAGAAAATTTGATTAAACAAACCTCAGACAATGTGCCAGGAAAAAGTTTTCTTCGTAAAAACTGGTTTTCTAGAGACCGCTTCAAGTCCCGGAACAAAAGGTTTTACGAATACTTTTGCACAAATAGTTTATTACGTGATGTCATTTATTTAAGAATTGTTAACCAAATTTCCTATTAGAATTTCATAAAAAAAAGAAAAAACGAAGTGTTATGAAGGATCCAAGTCAACACAAGATGAAAATCAAAAGGGATTAACCCCAAGCACTGGTGGTTCAGTGGTAGAATGCTCGCCTGCCACGCGGGCGACCCGGGTCCGATTCCCGGCCAGTGCATTTTTTTGTTTTATCCTTTTTTTAGTCTTTAATACTAATGGTTAATCGTAAAGCTAATTTATATCGTGCTTTTTATTGAAAAAAAATTATTCATAACGCCTCTTAATTTAATTTCCTCATATTTTAATCACATTAAAATTTTCTAATTTAATCAATAAATATGTCATGTTCGTAGTTAGACAAAGAAAATTCAATTGTTAAAATCATTTTCATTTTTATTAAATAATTAATTACGAAAATTTTTCACCATTCAATACTTTTATCCATATGTGTAACTCATTTTTTCGTCTAATTATCATTTTCGTTGGTTTTGATTTTGGTAAAAAAAAAAATTATCTATGTTAATTTTAATGTAGCATCAAAAGTACAGTTCGAATTAGTCGATAACCAGCACTGGTGGTTCAGTGGTAGAATGCTCGCCTGCCACGCGGGCGACCCGGGTCCGATTCCCGGCTAGTGCAATGTTTTTTTTTCTTCACGATACATATTTCGTTTCGCTTGAGTAGGTATACACGAAGCGCAATGTCACATTATGCGTTTCTTTTTTCATGTTACAATGTTAAGAATTAAGATGATTATAGGAATTGAAAAAAAAATATAATATTTAGGTAATAACCAATCAAGTTTAACTACTTAGTATTATCTATAGTAGACATTGCTCTACCTTTTTAAAAAGTCTATGAAAAATTTCAATCGATTTTCTTCTCGGATACATCATGAGTTTTGAAGATGATCTGAATCTACGTTGAAAACAATATGCTTGCTGAAGTCTAATATAATGGATAGATATGTTAACTTCTTCTCTATCGATCTATACAAAGTCAAAATTGATAACGATTTGCGTTTCAAAAATATAAAAAGCTTTCTAAAGGCTACTCAAGAAATTTTTATGAAAATCTTAATAACTAACAGATGTTTCCTTCTGTAAGTTTTTACTTGCCTTCGACTTCAAGATCAGCAAAAACCATATATTAGATGTTGGTTTTTTCTGCAGTCACCATCACTCTCACATCTCTTTATTAATCAGACTTCTGTACCTTGACACCTATAGAGTTAACTTGGACTAATATGAAAATATAAATATTTGCTTTGAATGAAGTGAACAAATTGGCACAAGCATAGATTTATGTGCAATGAAAGCAATTAGTTACATCAGTCATGTCAAACAATGTTAGATAATACATAAAGAGGCCGATATTTATGTCGAAGACATTAAAGCAGAACTAAATGATCATAACAATGATTAAGATTATTGTTGACTTTCATAGTGAATTTATGGAAGCATCATAAAATTCTTCTCGATTGACCAATTTAGATTCAG
>CAJNOL010002758.1:0-32058 GCA_905250125.1 Rotaria sordida | reverse complement strand
ATGATAATAATAATAATAATAATAATCATCAACAATTTATTAATAATAGTCCTACATATCGATTGCCATTATATATAACTAAAAAAGATCTAAATCGTATGTCAATATCAATCGATTCATCACGTTCAATAGTAAATAAATTAAAATTAAATAAAGAAAAATGTCATTTATTTCAATATGTATTTGATCCAATTGGTACAAAGAAAAAAATTGAAATAAAATATTTAATAAATTATGATCCTAATTTAAAAGAATCATTAATTGAATGTTATTATTTAGAAAAACTTGGATTTAATTTACCTGAAACAATTCAACAAATAAAATTACAATATTCTAAATTTGAACAATTATCAAATGAACTTCGTTTAATGCTTGAAGATTATCATTTAACAATTGCATCACTTGATACTATTGAAGTATCACTTCTTCAATCTTATATTGATCAAATTCAAAGAACTATTAAACCTGGAACATCAAGAATATCATTTGGTGAAATTGGTAATCTTGATTATGTATACGAATGTAAAAAACAATTAGAAAAATTTCATTCGATTCTTAATCAAATACGAAAAATTTCATTAGATATTCATGAACATATTGAGACTTTTCGTTTTTGTATTATTGATCCAATTGTTCCACGACATAATGATGGTAAATTATATATCTATTCATATATATTCTAATAAGGAAACATCTAAGTGTCAAATCGCTTTTGAATCAAGACTATGTACATCATATAGATCCAAATGAACTATTGGTTTATCACTACCATCGTATTGCATTTTTACGATATTTTTTAGTAAAATGCCGTGGTTCTCCTCATGAACGCCCAAAAAAAACAGAGTTTCGAATTTCGACTTGAAAATTTGCAAAGAGACAAGTCTTAACGAGAATAGTGTATTGTGAAAGTTTCAGATCTTTTGATTAGTCCTATTCTAAAATAAAAGTCTGTTACATCTGAGGACGCTGAAATTTTGTTCAAATTCATGCATTTTTGCATCATCCTCAAGAAAAAATCTGCTGTTGCCGTGGTGTCGGTAGCGCCACCATGAACATCTTTGGTACAATAGTTCTGACTTAAAAGCGATTGAACAATTAACTAATTTATATTGTTATATACTTTTGATACAAAAAAAAAATTTTCTCTATTATTTCATCTGATTAAAGCAAAATTTTCCCGTATTTAATTGTTTTTGTATAGGAAGTTTATTTACTTGTCGAGAATATTTTGAATTTCTTGAAAACAAACGTAAAGAAATTATATTAAGTTTAAAACGACGTTATGAACTTATTGGTCCGTTATTAACTAAAGTCGAAGCATTAGTATTTGGTACTAATACTGGAAAACATAAAAATAGTAAGTTAATTTTTTCATTTTATCAAAATATTAAAAAAAAAATATTTCTTTTGCTTTTTTTAAGTGCATCCATTTTATACATATTGGGAACATGAAATATTTACATCTTTAGTTGAATTAGTTATTCGTAATCTATGTCAATTTTATGAAAATATTTTCGGTAGTTCATCTCTTTTTATTGCTGATGTAATACTTGCTCCTCCTCGTGTTAAGCTACAACCACCACTTGAAGAAATTATTAATTCTATTCGACGTAGTGCTCATGGAATAAGTCAATTACCTAAACATTTCGTACGATGGTTACATGGTACATGTATATCATGTCCCGTCATACCAGTACTTGATGAAAATCTTGATTCACCTGATTTTACTTTTAATAATGATGTTAAACAACATCCTGATGTTGTAAGTAGAGATGAATCATTTTGTTTTTGTTAATTCGACTTTACAATAGTGGTCAAAAACTTTACTCAAATCTAATTAGTTGACACAAAAAAAATTCTAGTCAATCAGAATTCAGCAAACGATTTGAAGACAAAACATAGTGATGTTTGGACTTATCAAGAGTTCTCTCTACTCAATTTTGCACTACATTGTTACCAAATACATGATTAATTCTCAATGTTTTTTTCAGTGGAAATAGAGTTCAGTCTATGTTCATTCTTTACTCAAAAGATGAGTTCATTTGCTTAAATATTGCAGAGATGTCCATCGCGGCTGAAAATCTGCCGCTGCCGCGCCGCGATGGTCTATAAAAAAATGTCGCCGCGGCGCTACCGCGCCGCGACGAGTAATAAACTTGCCACTGCTGCACCGCTGCCGCGATGGTTTTCAAAAAAGTGTTTCGAATTTCACTACAGCAACTATATGGGACCAGAAATATTGGTACTAGTTCCTCAGATTCATTCAGTCTCACAGTGTTTCCTTTGTAAACAATGAAATTCTATCAAATTCATGCAGTTTTCCAATGTCCTCGAAAAAAATTCTGTCGCTGTCGCCCCACTGCCGCGATGAATTTTTAAAAACTTTGCCGCTGCCGCGTCACTGCCGCGATGAGTTTTTGAGAAACCTGCCGCTGCCGCGTCACTGCCGCGTCACTGCCGCGATGAATTTTTGAGAAACCTGCCGCTGCCGCGCCGCCAACCGCGGCCGCGGCGGCGGCGCGATGGACATCTCTGAAATATTGGCATCTCTAAATGTTTTTTGAATTCTCCGTCTCATCAACACGACGGTGAAAATTGTACCATTTCCCATCTGTACATAATTTATTTATGAAACTTATAGGCACTTATGTTCAACTGTAGAAGTAGCTTTTTCAACAATTTAAACTTCATTCACTCAATTACTACTTGGTTCTCGTTTCAAAAGAGTACAAAATAATTTTTCTTCACATCAACAGTCACAATAATATGGTCACAGCACTAGAGAAAGTTGATGAAGTTAGTTGCATGAATAGCTGGAATACAACGCTACATAATGAACCATTAGCTAATCTAGATAACTCATCTTTTCTAGAGTTATGAAGTTCAAAAGCTATATAGATGCTATTAAAACTTAACTAAATTTTATGTTAAGCTAAATCATCCATCCCTAGTCATCAGTTGATCACAAGAAAAAAAAAAACAGAAAGATGTTTTTAGATTTCAACATTAAAACCAGTTCGATCATATGCTTCTGGATTAGTAACTGCTATTAATCAAACTCTTACTCAATTATTAACATATAGTGATTTATGGAAAAGTGATAAACAAAAATATACAAGTCGATTTGCTTTAAAATCTCGTACATATTCTGATTATGATGAAATAATGACAATTTTTTCTAAAATTAATCAAACATTTGATTATTATTTAATTAATAAAAATATTTATTCAATTGAATTATGTTTTAAACAATTTCATCAAGCATTAAAATATCATTGTAAAGAATGGATAAATTATTATGGACAAAATTTATATAATAAAATATCAAATAAACTTAAAGAAATTGATGATATTTTAAATAATTTATTTCAAAATCTTAATCATGATGCTGATACAGTACCTGATTTAAAATTTGTTTTAAATATAATAAAACAAATAAATCAACAACAAGAATCAATTGGACATCAAATTTATGATATTATACAATCATATCAAATTTTAGATCAATATCATTTTGAATATTCACAATCAGAATCAATACTTATTCAAACATTATTTCCACGTTTAATAGAACTTGTTGAAAAATCACATATTATACAATATCGTTTAAAACCTATACGTGAACGTTTTCGTGAAATTATACAATATGATATTGAATTATTTCAACGTAGAATTGATGAATTTATTGATAAATATGATAAATATGATCCATATACAATTGAAAATAATCTTGATCAAATTTTTCAATTTGTTAAACAATATGAAAAAGAAATTGATAAAATTGAACAACGAAAAATTGAATTAATTAATATAATGAAATTATTTCATATACCATTAATTAATTATCCACAATTAATACGTATTCAAAAAGAAATAAATAATTTAAATATTTTATTTAATCTTTATGATGAATTTAAACGAAATAAAAAATTATGGTCAAATATTCTTTGGTCAGAACTTAATATTAATGATTTAATTATTAATGTAGATTTATTTATTAAAAATTTTCATCGTTTATCACAAGATATTAAAACAACAGTTGTTGGTCATAGAATCGAAAAATATTTAATAGGTAATTAAAAATAATCAAATGTTATACTTAGAAATTGTAGAAATATTGACCATTTCAAGTCATATTGAATCTACTAGGATGTTCTGATGAAATAAGCATAAGTCTAAAAAGGCTCATTCCTACGAGTCTTTGGATCCGTGTTATTATGCTACACAGACTGCCGCTAAGTTCTTCTACTTCTACAAACTATCAAGAGTCCTGATTATGATCGTTTTACTAAATTTTCGCCGCAATGTCAGATATTTAACAAAAAAAAAACCAACAATCAAGTTTTTCAGCTGCTAGAATTTGCAATCCTGATTCTGTTTGAATTACTCAGAATGATAGAGCAAATAAATCTATACCGAATGAAATATCTTTCAGTTCTCGATGACATTTTTTTTTCAATAAGATACATTCACTTTACGGAAGACACAAAAATGGTGTTTCCATACGAGATAATAGAAACAACGACTTTTGTACCTTCCTTATGATTGATATATCTTGGTCAAAAAACGTTGTAGAGAATTGTTTGCTCTACCACTCTGAGCAATTCAAATGGAATTGTAATTGCAAACTCTAGGAGCTGAAAACTTTGGTTTTTATTTTTTCATAGGCTCTATCCTCAGAAAACTAGCCATCATATTTATCTTCAAAAGTTTTCTACCTAAATCACGATTTGGATTCTTCTTAGCGCTTACGGCAGCAGAGAAACATTGAAAATAAATCTTCTAACCGTCGAAGAATTACTGACAAACATCGGGTGTCTATAATTCTTTCATATAGTATAAAAGTCCTTTCATGTTAATGGTTCAGAAAAGTGAAGACCTCTTTGTGTTTTAGTTTCTTGGAAATTTCTTTCTACTTTTTGCGAATATTGATAGACTTGGATCCTACGAGCGAAAATTTTATCTATAAACGCCGAGCAGTCGATGTAGTTCTACGCCTTGAAAAAAAAATATTTTTTTTTGTTTTTATTAGATTTTCGTTCATCACTTCCAATTATGGTTGATTTAAAAAATGAAGCATTACGTGAACGTCATTGGCGACAAATTATTCAAGAGACTAATATTGATATTGATCTAACAAATAATATTCTTACATTAGAAAATATTTTTCAAATGAATTTACATCAATACAATGATATAATTCAAAGTAATTATAATTTTCGTGAAACACGATCTAAAACAAGTGTTGAAATACATCGGATGGAAGATGATGAAAAAATACGTCCCAAAATAGATAGAATTGAATAATCTCTCTGTAGTTAGCAACAGCAGCTATATCGTGTTTTTACATCAGAGATGTCCACGGCGGTGTGAGAGATATTTGAAAAACTACCATCACGGTAACGGCAACCTTCTATATAGTTCACCGCATCGAAGCAGCGGCGCGGTAGACATCTGTGTTTCACATTTTGTACTAACAGGGATTGTGCTAACAGTTTTTTTTTTAACAAAGAATGAAAATAAAAATGGCTATTTTATAGGGATGCACAGTGAGTCACCGATACACAGTTCTCTGGAGGTTACTGATTACAATGGCATCCCGTTGTTTACTGAAGCATAGACTGCAATGACATCCGTGTTCGCTACAGCATTGAGATACCAGCTCTATCAAACGATGCTCTTTCTGTAGCGGTATGTTCCAATACTTCAAAGAACACTGGTATCAGTGTGCACCAATTACACTAAGTTGGTGGTGGTGGTCAGTAAATTGAAACCGCACATTCCTATTACTATGTAAAATAAAATAATTAAAGTTGATTTTGAAAAATTTTAATTTAGGTATTTTACAAACAGCTATTAAAGAATTACAAATTGAAAAGAATCTTAATGATATTCAACAACAATGGGATACAATGCGTTTTCAAATACATAAACATTATCGTCATACATTAAGTACAAATATTCAACAAGAACGTAGTTTTATTATAACTGGTGTTGATGATATTCTTCAAGCACTTGAAGATTCAACATTACTTCTTAATAGTATTAAAATAAATTTCTCTTAAATGATTATTTTTATAGTTTTTTTTTGTAAATTCTTTCTAAGGTATAGGAACATCACGTTTTGTTGGTATTTATCTTTTACAAGTTGAACAATGGATTCGAATTTTATCTTTAATATCTGATGTAATTAAATTATGGACAATTGTACAACAAAAATGGATATATCTTGAAAATATATTTATTGGTTCGAATCTACAATTTGGTGAAGATGCTAAACGATTTGATATAGCTGATAAATTATATCGAAAAATAATGTTTGGTATGTTTTAAAATTTTTCTATGTTTTTATAATGAATTTATTTTATTATTTAAGAAACATCAAGAAATTCATTAGTTAAAGATGCTTGTATACATCCTGGTCGATATGATGAATTAAAATCAATATTAAATCTTATTGAAAAAATTCAAAAAAATTTAAATGAATATTTAAATACAAAACGTCAATTATTTTCACGTTTTTATTTTCTATCTGATGATGAACTTCTTTCAATTATTGGATCATTAAATCCAAATCATATTCAAGAATATTTACAAAAAATGTTTGATAATATTTCGACATTAAATTTTATATATTATGATAAATTATCTAATTCAAAAGAAAAACAACAAATTAATGAACAAATATATTTAAATAATCAAGAAAATTCTATTTATGCTATAGCAATGATATCATTAGAAAAAGAAGAAATGATTTTTTTCAATTCAATTGAATGTAATGGAAAAGTTGAAATATGGATGTCAAATATTGAAAAAGAAATGAAATATTCAAATCGTTGGTTAACTAAAGAAGCTATTTTTTATTATCGTTTTAAACAAAATAGATTAGAATGGATGAGAAAATATATTGGAATGGTTATTCTAGCTGTAAATCAACTTTGGAGTACATGGGAAATTGAAGAGTATGTTAAGAAAATAAAATTCCATGTGTAATATTAACTAATGAAAGAATATTTTTAATTGTCAAATCGCTTTTGAATTGAAACTATGTACATCGTGTAGATTCTAATGATCTATTGACTATGATGAAAAGAGTTCGAACTAATAGCTTATTACTGCCAAGATACTATATTTTTTAGCAGAATACCGTATTTCTCCTCAGAAATAACAGGAAAACTAGAGATGAGCAGCTCCGGTTTTTAGTCGCTTCACTCCAACGGGAATAAAAGATCGTTGCTTTATTGGAAAACTCTGGTTATTTTGGCTCCTTCACACACTTAGCTTTTGCACTAATTAATTATGCTTAGATTCTATTTTAAATGATAAAAATGGAAGAGGAAAAATTACAGTTCGTGGTATCCGTCTGATATTTTTCTCGCTCCAGCTTTGTAGAACTGCCCTTCTCTAAGGAAAATTCAGTTTTGAATTTCGACTCTAAACTTTTCATAGAGATAGATCTTAATAAGAATAGTTCATTGTGCTAGTTTCAGAGTTTTCTATTGCGCCTATTCTACAATAAAAATATGGGAATTGACCGTTGTATACGGGCGACGCGAATAATATGCTTTTATCGTAATCATATCTTAGAGTAGAAGCAATCAAAAGATCTGAAACTTTTACAACAAACTATTCTTGTTAAGACCTGTCTCTATGCTAAGTTTCAAGTCGAAATTCGAAACCCATTTTTCTTGTTATTCCTGAGAGAACTACAGCATTCTGCTAAAAAATACGGCATGTTGGCAATACTCAGCTATTAGCCCGAAATCTTTTCAGAGTATTCGTAGCTTATTAGAAGTATTTCCTTGTAAAGGGTGAAGTTTTGATTGACATACATCTTATGATTTAATTAAATAATCAATGTTGAATAGTATAACGACTAAATTCAGATCGAGTTTAGGAAATAAAAGAATTGTATGATTACTAGTATAAAATGTACTCTAGACGAAAGAATTCAGTATTAAAATGTGGAATTCTAGAAGTTGCGAAATGTATCGAGTGTGTTAGTAGCTGAATACAAACAATCGATCAAAAAAAAATATTTCGAATCTTCGGAACGACTATCACATTCAGACTAAAAGATTTTGTTGTAATTAGGAGTGTGATACGAATTCAAATATTTTGAAACTAATGGGCTCTTTCAATCTAAGAATTTTGCAATGTCTGATGTCAAACGAATACCATTTAATCATCTCTCATCAAAAATTTGACTTGATGAGCATCTGTTCAAGACAAATTTTGCTATTTATGATTTTCATTTAGCATAGCACTTATGTAATCCATCGCGTATGCATCCAACGTTCATACTTTACTAAGTTATCGCACGAAAGTCTTAGCACAAAATATTCATTCATTTTTTGGCTACTTAAAGGCAGTTGATTAGAGTCAGACTTTTTCGCTCTTTCTGAATATCTGTTCAGAATTTCCTTCTAAGGTAAGATTGGACAGGTATAATTAGATTGTTTCAAAAAAGTCAAAAGTAGTGATTGTATAGAATATTATTATGTATTTCGACTTCAAATCTATAAAATTCAAAATACGAAATAGTTTTTTAACAGCAAGTTTTTATCAATACCGATTTCCATAGAAACTAGCTCTTTAGTGAAAATGCATAGATGAGAATTTACTTATTATAATAGCTCATTTTGTACATAATTCAGTGTTCTACAATAATATTGAGTTGAAGCTGTTCTAATACACAAAATAATAACTGCGTCAAAACCACCATTTTGCTTTGCACAGACACAATTTTGAATTTTTTTTCGAAATTTATTGATACTTGTTTAATGTTATTTCAGAAAGAAAATCTGAGCATATATTTGAAAAAAGCGAAAAATTCTGATTCTAACTAATTGTTTCCAAATATTCTCAAGAGAGTTATGTTTTGTACTCATTCAAAAAGATGATTATTTATTTTCTATGAATTATCGATTTCTGGATAATCGACATTCGCATCATATTTCGCAGTCGAGTTGACTCAAATGCTATTTAGTTTTTATTAGTAACGCTATTGATCTTTGTCTAAATTAGTTTTCATAGTCTAGAATTGTTAATATGAAGTATGTAATCAAGTATGATTTTTCTTCGATTTTTATTTTTTAATTTTCAGTCAATTTGATAAAATGATCAAGTATAATCAACGTTCAGCAATGAAAACTTATGTTAAACAATTAAATTCTCAAATCGAAGAAATTGTTATAGAAATGAGAAAATTATTAAAACCAAGTACGAAAAAATTTTGTTTAGACAAAAACAAAGAATATTCTATTCGATTAATTCTTTATTTAAGATGAATATAATAAATTTGAAACAGTTCTTACTCTTGATGTACATACTCGTGATATGGTAGATATTTTAATTCGTGATGGTATTAATGAACGTCATGATTTGTAAGTTAATCGAATATATATTATAGAAATTCTATATTAAATTTAGTTCATGGCAATGTCAATTACGTTTTTATTGGTTATCAAATGAAGATAATTTATATTTACAACAATGCAATGGAAAATTCGAATATGGTTAAAAACGATAATTTCGAATAGAAATTTTTGATGTTCTTTTGTTGTTCTTGTAAAATAGGTTATGAATATATGGGTCTCAATGGTCGTCTTGTTATTACACCATTAACTGATCGAATTTATCTAACAGTTACACAAGTAAATTGAAGTTTTTAGTATTTTGCATCAAACTTCAATAATTCAACTTTAGGCTTTGTCCATGTTTCTTGGTTGCGCACCAGGTTTGATTGATGTATGATATAGAATATTGAAATAATATTCGTAATTTTTAAATAGCTGGACCAGCAGGTACTGGAAAAACCGAATCAATTAAAGATCTTGCTAAAGCTATGGGTCTTCTTTGTGTTGTTACCAATTGTGGTGAAGGTAAGATTTTCTTTGATATTCATTAGTTCAATTCAGAGATCGAATCGATATCGATACGAATTTCAAATCGGTTTCATTTCTAATTTAATTTCTCCTAATTTTTTTAGGTATGGATTATCAATCAATAGGTAAAAATTTAAATGGTTTATGTCAAACTGGTGCTTGGGGTTGTTTTGATGAGTAAATTTTTTAAATGTTTTTTTTTGATAATATTCTAATTAATAATTATTTAATAAAACAAAAACAAAAAGATTCAATCGTATTGAAGCATCTGTTCTCAGTGTAGTTTCTACTCAAGTAAAAAGCATTCAACAAGCTTTATCATTATATGTTAAAGAATTTTTTTTTGAACACAATCAAATTCAACTTCTATCAACTGTTGGTATATTTGTAACAATGAATCCAGGTTATGCTGGTCGAACAGAATTACCTGAATCAGTTAAAACATTATTTCGACCTGTTGTTGTTGTGTAAATATTTTTTTTATGAATCTTCTCTCTTATTTTATCTTTTGTGGAACTCACATATATTTTGGAAGAAAATAATGAGTAAATCGAGGTCTTTTTGAGGCTTTCTTCTTATAGTAACCAAGGTCAAAGATTCAAGATCAATGAGTATGTCTTCCAGAGCAGCGAAAAGGAGGAGGCAGTCATGGGATACATTTCCATAGCAGCCGATTACGACAGACTTCCTTCCCAAAGTTCCTTCGCAAAGAAAAAAAAAGTGCTGAACGGCATTATTAATAAGACCCAAACTGTTTTAGAGTATTTCAAAGCCATTCTCGAAGGTTGAATGATTGGCACACATTTGTAAATGTTCTAAATAATGCAGTTTTTGATTTTTGCGCAGTTAAAAATTTACATTCAAGATATTAAAGATGATAGGGAGCTCAGAAGCTTGTCTATTCCGTGGTCTCGGTCTTGACAAACTTCTATATTTTGGTCTCGCATATCTCTAGTAGTGGTGCCATTGATTTGTCACAACCATTATATGACCAACATAAAAAGCGTGAACTAATCAATATAAGTGTTTCTAAGCTTATCGAGATATATAATAGTGTGTTGAGATCTGCTATTGATATAATGGATATACGCAACGGGCTTATTCGCCAGTTAAGTCAATGATTGGAATAATAATACTGTCAAATTAAGAAAAATGAAAAACAATAAGCGAAGAGCAGAAGGGTTAACATAAAATAGCGCACCAGTAAAAAAAAAGGGAATAAATCAGGCAGATCGTCTCCATAACGATTGATTATCGTTAGAAAACACACTTTACGCACTTTGCATTAAATATCACGAGGCTAGTGAATACATGCGAGTTCCACATTTTAGTCCTACACAGTCTATGCTGACAATTTTTTGTTTTTTTTAATATAAATAAATTTACTTTCAGTGTTCCGGATATGCAATATATTGGAGAAATAAAATTATTTGCTAATGGATTTATACATGCAAAGATTTTAGCTAAAAAAATGGTAACATTATATCGTTATGCATCTGAATTACTTAGTAAACAAGTATATTAAATTTAAAGAAAAAGGTTTTTTTCTTCTTCTCTTCATATTTTAGTATCATTATGATTGGGGTTTAAGAAGTTTTAAAGCTGTTTTATCAATGACAGGTTATTTAAAACGAACATCAATGAAAGAAGATCCAGAAGAAATTGTTCTTCTAAGAGCTTTACGTGATATGAATATACCAAAGTTTATTTATGATGATGTTAATTTATTTCTTACATTATTAAATGATTTATTTCCAAATATTCATTGTACAGAAATATCATATGAAAATTTACATCGAATTATTAAAGAAATATTAATCAAACAACAATATATTTTAGTTTCAGAACAAATTGAAAAAATTATACAATTATATGAAACAATGATGACACGTCATTCAACAATGTTAGTTGGCCCAACAAGGTAAAAAAAAAACCAAATTTTAAAAAATAAAACAGAAAAGATTTTATTTTAATTTTAGTGGAGGAAAGACAGTAGTGTTAAACACTTTAGCTGAAGCACAAACTCAAATGGGAATCAAAACAAATTTATATACATTAAATCCAAAAGCACTAAGTGTTATTGAATTATATGGTACACTTGATCCATTGACACGTATGTATATACATATTAATGTTCAATCTGGGATCCAACATTGAGTGGAGATTACTCCAGGCCATTCTAAGATTAGTCAGTTACAATAAGTCTAATCTAGTCTTCTCCTAGGCCAATACCAGATCCGCCTAGAGGTCAGTCTCGAATTAGAGACGAAGTATATTGCATTCTATGCGGAGGTGTTGTTGATTGTTAGTTGCTTGTCATTAGATATTGTATTTCGTGGAAAATAAAATTTCATATGTAATGGTTAGAGATGTCAGCCGATGAGTTGATCGGCGGCGGTTCAAGGCTTTTCATGACCCTCTTGTTTTCTTGTTTTCGAGAGATTTTGATCTTGAATGTCCAAAATATGCGAAACCTGAGTATGGTTTTTGTACAACGGTGGCGACGGCTGAAAATCTTTAACATTTTTTGGCTTTCGGCGGCGCGGCTTTATCGCATGAACGACAGCGGTGGCTCAGCCGCTCGGCTTACACCTCTAGTCATGATTAATTTTTCAATCCGCCATTGACCTAGACCAAAGTGAGATCATAGATTGAATGCAAACACATATAATTTTACTTTTGATATCAAGTAGAAACTTATTTATATGTAGGTGAATGGACTGATGGTATTGTCTCGATGCTTTATCGAATGATTAATCGACCAACAATACGTAATGAAAGACGTTATATTGTATTTGATGGTGATGTTGATGCACTTTGGATTGAAAATATGGAATGTTTTTTTTTTTGTTTTATTTGATAAATTAAAATTATATATATTTTTGTTTTTTGTGTTTAGAATTCAGTTATGGATGATAATAAATTATTAACATTAGCTAATGGTGAACGTATTCGTTTACAAGATTATTGTTCTTTATTATTTGAAGTTGGTGATTTAAAATATGCATCACCAGCAACTGTATCTCGTTGTGGAATGGTTTATGTTGATCCAGAAAATTTAGGTCCATATCCAATATGGAAACGTTGGTTAAATATGAATTTTATTGATCGATTAAATGAAAAAGATCAATTAGATTTACTTTATAATCGTTATACAAAAAATGTCTTAAATTTTATATATCAAGGTTTAACAGAAACTGGACAAAGACCAAGAATGAAAATGATCGTTCCATTGTAAGTATGAAAAAGAAAAACATAGAAAAGAGAATATTGTTGTTGTTCGTAGAACTCAAGTAAATATTATCGTACAATTAACAAAATTACTTGATTCATTATTTTTACCATTAATTAATCATGAGAAAAAAGATCAATTACAATTAAATTCTGATATAATTCATGCTATCTTTCTTCAAGCACTTATTTGGTCATGTGGTGCTTGTTTGAAACAAGAAGATCGTATTATATTAGATACATTTATTCGATATTTATCAGGTCTTTCAACTGTAACAATAAATTCGAAAGCTAAATCAGGACAATTACCTAATGAAAAACTTCTACTTTTTGATCATATATTTCAACCTGAACTTAATCAATGGACAAAATGGAATGATCTCATTCCAAAATATGAACATGATCGATCAAAACGATTTACTGAATTACTTGTTCCAACTATTAATACAGTTCGTTTAGGTATGATGAAAAGAAATATACATATGTTCATTGAAAATATATTATTGATAACTATGCTATTTTCGAAAATGATGTAAAATATTCGATATTTACACTACATTATAAGGGTCTAGAAACGAGAACTTATATCTGTATCTGTCTGTAACATAGTTACCATATGATTGCGTTGGATAACAAAAAAGGTCATCTAAATATTTTGATTCAAATTAACCGGGCAATAATATTCCAGGATGAAGAATACAATGCTATGGGTGTAGGTGAAGACTAGTACTAACACCCACAGCGACCATGTAATCTATTTAGCAATTTTGAAATGTTCGGTCTTGATTAGGGATGTATTGAGATCGAAACAAGACTCTCGGGTAAGGAGCTGCGAGTCTACATTTTTGTGGACTCGAACCTGGAGCCGAACAAAGTTTAAAATTTGGATCCGGACTCAGCCGAGGCCAAACTCGCGGTCTTTTTCATCAATACCTGTCACGCTTCTTGTACATGAACAAGTGAGGAGTGAATACCACGCCTATCTACGATTAAGAACGAGATTGATATTAATTATAATCGAGACTAACATTTATTAATACCAAGGCCGAACGTCTCGGTCTCGCACATCCCTAGTTTTGATGTCTGATCATTCATTTAGACAGACATACTACTCTGTCTGAATTCATGCTATTTGAAAAACTCGTATTACTTTTACTTACAAGGGAATCTCCCGAAATGCCGATTTCAATTATTTTTTTGCCTATTGGTACTACATAATATTCTAGTGGAAATTCTAAAAGAATTTGAGTTAAACATCGTATTTTTGAATTTTGTCTTAAAACTATCTCCATATAAAGGTCTTATCTACAGTAGTTTGTAAGCTTCGTATCTCCAAGCTATAAGCTTTTCAAAAATAGACACCCTTGCGAAGCATAGTCAATAATACAAGAATATATTTGAAAAGCTCGTATCTCGGAGGAACGAAATCTTGAAACTCTTCATACAAGTTACTGTGTATCAAACCTTTACATGGAGACGGTTTCAAGACAAAATTCAAAAACACAATATTTAATTGAAATCCTGTTAGGATTTTCATTAGAATACTATGTAATACCTATAGACAAAAAAAAATCATTGAAATTGGCATCTGGAGAAATTTCCTCTTTAGTTTTAAACTTTTTAATATTCCATACAATGTTGATTTAGAATGGTTAATTAAATCTATGATAACCACTCATCAACCTGTTTTATTCGTTGGTGATACTGGATCGAGTAAAACAGCAACTATTCTATCTTATATACGTAATTTTGATTCACACTATACAAATTTGATTTTAAATTTTTCTTCACGTACAAAATCAATTGATGTACAACGTTCAATTGAAACTCAACTAGAAAAACGTTCAAAAGATACTTATGGACCAACAGCTGGCACTAAATTAATCATATTTCTTGATGATATTTCTATGCCAAAAATTGATCAATATGGAACACAACAAGCAATTGCTTTACTTAAATTACTTATTGAAAAACATGGAATGTATGAACGAACCGGAGAACTTAATTGGAAATTTGTTACAGATATTGATTGGATTGCTGCAATGAGCACTCCTGGTAATGAATTATTATTGATACTTCTCGTTTGAATTTATATCGAATCTACAAAGCCGCCTAGGTGAAATTAACATAAGCCTAACAGGATTTATCACCATGAGCCTTTTGAGTTGAAAATTCAATATCATTATTTTTCGCTGAAACTTTCGAGGCATTCTACAAACGAAATTTCATATCGAAGTTCTGTCTTTTGATCTTTTGGGTGTGGCTGTTAAGGAATTAGTTCAAATCCAGATAGTGATTGTAATAGCCAATGGAGTTTTCTATCTAATACACTCTATACCACGATTTCTAAAAGAAAATAGGACACAGTAGTTTTTCAGATCCCGGAAGACTATTTTATAGCGATGACATCATAAAGAACATAAAATGAGGGATTCCCGAATTTTCTGCGACCTTCCCTTAAGAAGTTAAAAGTATTACAAAAACCTAAAAAGGCATTTTTCGGTCGATTTGTTGATAAATTTCGTTCTTTGTGATACTTTTACCTTTTGAAGGGAAGGTCGTAGAAAAATTCAACGACCATTCATTTTATCCAGAATTTTGTCTTCTTCAAAATGGCATAATTTTAAAAAAATAGTCTTCTGGTACTTGAAAACTACCTTGTCCGAGAGACCGAAATTTCGGTTCATGACACCATTGATTCCTAAAATAGAAATATTCAATTTGCTTAATTAGTTGCGAAATATCATGGTGTCGAGCAAGACAGATCTCTTTTACATCAGTAGCACCATCACAAATCAGGGCGTGAGTGCGAGTGTAGGATGTGGGCGTGTAAGCGCTGATGAGGAGGTCCGGAATGTGTATACATGATGTGTGATTGCTACTGCTAATGTAAAAATGATACACACTCTATGCATTATGTCGTCCTGTTCTGCACCATGCTATCTCGCAACTGATTAAGCGAATTAGGTTTCTTTTTATTTAAGAAGTCCATGACGTCACGGATTGAAATTCCTCTAACCCCGATGTCTAGTTCTTTTAAAACCCTTGGCATAGAGAGTGCATCAGATAGAAAGCTCTATTAGCTATTAAAACCTCTATCTTAATTTGAGCTAATTGCTTCACAGTTCGAATATGAAAATGTTAAACTTACTGATTTATTTTTTTTATTGTAGGTGGAAGTAATAATAATATTGATCCACGTTTTATTAGTCATTTTAGTATTGTTTATATTTCATCACCATCACGTGAATCACTTTTTCGTATATATTCAACAATATTACAAAATCATGTAATAACATTTTCAAAAGAAATTCAAGATATAATTCCAAATATAATAAATTTAACTTTACAAATATATGAAGATGTTATTCGATTATTTGTTCCAACACCAACAAAATTTTATTATATATTTTCATTACGTGATCTTAGTCGATTAATACAAAGTCTTTTACAAACAACACCTGAAAGATTTAATACTATTGAAAGATTTCTACGTGTTTGGTTACATGAATGTATTCGAATATTTTCTGATCGTTTTAATGATATAAAAGATAATGAATTATTTAATAAAATTTTAGAAAATATTATTGAAAATAATTCTTTATTAAAAATTTATCGAAATTATTTATTTCGAAAACCAATTTTATTTTCTGATTATCGTACAATATTACAAGATGATGAACCAAAAATTTATGAAGATTTACAAGATTATCATGCTATAAAATCAATATTTGATGAAATTATTTTAGAATATAAAGATAAATATGAACATATTGATATTGTTTTATTTAATGATGCACTTGAACATTTAACACGTATTTATCGTGTTTTACGTTTAGATCGTGGACATTTATTATTAATTGGTACAGGTGGTTCAGGAAAAAAATTACTTGCAAAAATTGCTGCATTTACTGCTAAATGTCAAATATTTGAAATACAATTAACAAGAAATTATAATGAAATATTATTTCGTGAAGATTTAAAAATTTTATTTTATCAAATTGGTTTAAAAAATATTAAAACTGCTTTTATTTTAAATGATGCACAAATTGTTGAAGAAAGTTTTCTTGAATATATAAATAATATTTTATCAAATGGAATAATACCTGCATTATTTACTGTAGAAGTAAACAAAAAAAATATTTGAGAAAGTTATGCATTTAAATTTTTATCTATTTAGGAAAGAGATGGAATTATTAATGAAATACGTGAAGAAGCAATAAAATATATTCAAATTTCATCAAATGAAAATATTTGGCATTATTTTATTCAAAAATGTACATTAAATTTACATGTGATTTTATGTATGAATCCAATTGGAAATCTATTACGAGATCGGTAAATCTTAGATGATTACATTTGACTATCAACGAATTTGATTGTCATAAGATCGGTTGGGTTATAGGTTTTTTTTTTTTGTTTTCAAAAGTTTAACCATATCAAAACTGATATTGATTTGTAATGTTGCAAATCGTACCAATCTCTGCTCTATTGGAATGGACTTGAGTCAGACTGATTACTAGAGATTAACAAGTTCAGATCTAAGGATCTGTTTTGAAGAGTTGAGTTTCAGAAACTGAGCTATTCGAACAACTTTCGTTCTACTTTTGGGGATGATACTTCCGAGTGAAGATGTTCAGGATAGACTTTTTTTTCATTGTCTGTACCCTGGTTGAGAAAAATTTTCTATCCGTTTTCCTACCCCGCACATCTCTACTTTTGGATAAAAAATCTTTGATCTGATATTGAAATACCGCTCATCGAATGCGACCCGGATCCGATGGGCTCTACATTTACTCAAGTGATAAATTCTAGTAATTTTCTGTTATAATGTCTTGTGTATAGAGCTCGAAATTTTCCAGCATTAATCAATAATACGACAATAGATTATTTTGCTCGATGGCCACAACAAGCTTTGTAAGTTTTTCTTTTTTTTTTTGTGTAATACTTTTCATTTTGAAATATAAAATGTGTTTAAAGATATGCAGTTGCTGAACATTTTATATCACGTTTTAAATTAATTTCTGATGAATATAAAAACAATATAATTGAACATATGGCTATGGTTCATGAATCTGCAAATTTCTATTGTGATATTTATATGGAAAAAATACGACGAAAAGCTTATGCAACACCAAAAAATTATCTAGATTTTATTCATACATTTATTCATCTTTATAAACAAAAGAAAGAAGATTTATCTAAACAAGCTGAACGATTAAATGTTGGAATTATTCGAATTGATGAAGCTAGTATACTTATACAAGAAATGGATAAAAAATTAGAAATACAACGTAAAGAACTTGGTAAGTAAAGAACAGAGATATGGAATATTGGTACCGATCTATCTTATCTACTTTTCTTATTTTATTATATAAATTTATTCAAAAATTCTATTGGTCCTAATAGTAACTCATAGACAATATATAATGAAATTGTGTTAAAAGTTGACTAAATTCCTTATATTAGAAGATTTCCTCGAAAAAATTGGAACTTTGTATATCAAAATATGCCTTTTTTTTCAGGATTTTGCCATGAAAAATCTTAAAAGATTGAGATAAATATTCTTTTTTGGCTTTTAAAAACTCTAAAAATCTCTTGCAATACATTCAAAATCGTTTTAGCTTTTTTAAAAAAACCAATTTAATTAAAAATTATAAAAATAAATAAGACACAATAGAAGACATCCGTGAAAATTTTGTACGCTCAGACATAATCAAAGACTCGGAGTCTTCTAATACCGAAGGGGTTTACACTTCAAATAACTTTATCCATAGAAGGAATCGATCCCTATCGATATAGATATCTGAGCGGTCAATCCGGTCCGATCTAATCTATTGAGAGAACGGTACTGTTCTCAGGTATAAAACATACCAGGGATTAGTCATATTATTTTCTTAAAACCTTATATTTATTCTTCTATTTTAGCAATCAAAACAAAAAAATGCGATGATTTATTAACAGAAATTACCACTTTAACAGCTAAACAAACAGAACGTAAAAGTCGAGTGAGTATTAAAGGGTCTCCATTATAGTTCATCGGTCCTACTGGGATCCGATCGGTTTCGGGTCCAAAAATTCTGGAACACGATGGGCTCTAGTCTGCATCAAAATTTTTTTTTTTCGATGAAGGACAAAGTCCTGTATAACTGTTTAAATAAAGATTTTTTTTTTCTTTTAGGCATTAGAAAAAAAGCAATTAGTTGATGAACAATTAATTACAATTGAAAAAGAAAAACATGATGCTGAATCACAATTAGAAGAAGCTATGCCAGCATTACTTGAAGCTCAACAAGGTCTTGATACACTTAAAGCAGCTGATATAACTGAAATGCGTAGTTTTGCTAATCCAGTTGATACACTACGATTAATTGGTTATTGTATGCTTATTTACTTAGGTCATCCATCTATTAGTTGGAAAGATGTAAAGTTGTTTGTTTGTTTTTGTTTTCATCTTTATCAATTTTCTCTTATTTTCTAATAGGTTCGAGGTGTTATGGCTGATATGAAATTTATAACAAATTTAAAAACTCGTGATCCTGATTTATTTACTTCTAAACAAGCTGTACAATTAAAAATTTATTTAAAAAAATTAGAAGAAAAACTTGATTCAAATCATATATATTCATTATTAGAAAAATCCGAACGTAATATAAAACTTGTTATATTAATGACAAATGTTAGTCGTGTTGGTGGTAGTTTATTAAAATTTATTCATGCTATTGATAATTATATGGATAAATATCGTGAAACAAAACCTAAAAAAGATCGTTTATTATCTATTGAAAATGATTATGAAAATAATCTTTCAGAATTAAATCGTCTTGAAATAAGTATTGATAAATTAACAAATATATTAGATGATTTTCGAAAACGATTTAATACAGCAATGGAAGATAAATTAAAATTTCAAGATGAAACTGATTTAGCTATACGTCGTCGTACAGCAGCTGAAAAACTTTTAATTGGTTTTAAAAGTGAAATATTAAGATGGAAAAATGAACTTCAATTAATGAAACAATATGAAAATGAATTAATTGGAAATTGTTTATTAGCGAGTGCATTTCTTGCTTATTGTAGTCCATTTTCATATGAAATTCGTCAAGATTTATTATATAATCAATGGAAAAATGATTTAATTGAAAAAAATATTTTATTAACAAAAAATTTTCAAATACAAAATTTTCTTTCATCAAATATTGAAATATCAGAATGGACATCACAAGGTTTACCAGCTGATGAATTTTCAATACAAAATGGTATTCTTACATTACAAACAAATCGTTTTCCTTATTGTATTGATCCACAATTACAATGTTTATTATGGATTAAACAACGAGAAAAAAAAGCTAATTTAAAAATTTTATCTATGCGTGATAGAGATTTTTTAAAACATTTAGAATTAGCAATTAAATATGGGTAAATGTAATTATTATTTGAAATCATTAAATAGATAGATTTTAATATTTTATTATTCATTTTTAAACTTTACAAAAATACTTAAGACTTTCCGACTCAAGCCAATGAAGTTTTCTATTTAATATATTTTATACGAAGATTTATTTATCATCTGTCACTTTTGTGCATTCTTCTATATGTGGTGATTGTCCACGAATATACTTCAATAAAGTCGCTTTATATCATCGATAGATATATATTCTCAATATGATGAACTATAGAATATAAGTGAATAGGGACTGAAACATTAGAATAAGCAACTCTACAATATTTGATGAACCTGCAATTGAAAGAAATAAGTTATAGATACGTTGTTAACAAATTTCATTAGTCAGTCATTAATTATCAATGAACGACAGAAGTGGCATTTTGTTTCGTGAATATGTGCTAGAATTATGCACTTCGACTGCCATTTCTCAGTTCTGATTAATGCATTTAACTCATAAATGTAGACGCATGTAGATTTATAATTCGAAATTAATATTAAATTATTTTTCAAGTGTAGACAGGACTATATTTTTTTTTCTTTTCTTTCTATTCTCAACAATAGGTTTTCTCCTCTTCTCTCTTAGGAGTTTTTCCTAAATGTGCTGGCATATTATCATATTCTATGTATTATTCATCAACATATATCTAGTCGGGCATTTATTACAATAAACAGTTTAAGTGTATCAGATACAACTATCTTTAGCTACTGATCGATAGAAGGAAAACTATTCTAATTGAAATAACTTCACAGATTTCATAAATGAATCATGATGGCAAGGTTACTGGAAAAAGAACCAGACATGATAGTTTTCAGGTGTCTTAGACGGCTACGTTTTTCAACAACACCATTTTAAAAAGAACAAAATCTTGAACAAAATGTGGAGTTAGTGCATGTTTTACGACCTTCCCTTAAAAAGTTAACAGTATTACAGAAAAACCGAAAAAAGGCGTTTTCTAGTCGAGTTTGTGATACTTGGAACTGTTATATGGAAGGTCATAGAACATGCTTCGACTCCTCATTTTATTTAGAATATTATGCTCTTTAAAATAATATTACTAAAAAATAGGTCTAATAGTAGAGAATGCATTAGATAGAAAACTTCATTAGCTATTAAAATCACTATCTAGATTTGAGTTAGGTGCTTAGCATAATAGAAAAAAAATCAAAACTACATTATTGCTCAACATTTGCCCACCACCTTACATTCAAAATCGTATGAAATTTTCAGAATATATTGAAGCTGTAGTGGAATTATCAGGATAAAATTTTCAACTCAATATCATAACGTTTTTGGAGAATTATTTGTCAAACTAGAGTCAACAAATTGCTCATTTTGTAATCCAGAATTCTTTGTGAATCGTCATCAGAAGCAATTAGCTATTTTTTTTGTTCGGTAGAAGACATTTAGGTGCATGGACTGACATAGTCCTTATTTTAAAATTCTTTCTTCTTATGTAGAAGAACTGGCTGATAGGTTCAATTCACTCAAAAAGGTGTCTTTTCAACAGTGCTTTCTTATATAATATAAAAAGCTGAATTCAAAAATCAGTCTCTGCAGCTGAGAATGCTCTTTCAAACAAATAATAATGTAATTATCTTGTGTGAACCTTTTCACAGAATTCTGAGTTACACGATCAAAAAAAACATTTCTATAGTACAGAAATTTTACGATATATTAGAATTTTTAGCCAATTGTTTGTTAAATAATAGCAATTATAAAAAGTCTTGGCAAGAAAAGAAGTGTCAGCTAGGAAGAAGGAAGAGTACTTCTGCCTTTCGGCTATGCAGAAGTATGGGGTGCTGCCTACTAGTAGATTCAGTAGCCCGATATCTTCCCGACAACTAATACTAGCAGTAGCTTTGGACAGCAGGCCAGCTTGATGCGAAACTTCTCTGCTCAATCGCCTGAGCTCCTCGTATACACTAATTGATCACAAGAACAGATGTATGTCACACTCGTTAGTGACTTGTCCAGGGGCATTCCATGGCTGGTGGTACTGATATTCGACCATAGTACCTTATGAATATGTGTCGAACAACGTAGTCATTCAGTCATGACGGTTGTGTCAGTTAACTAATTATATTGATTGTAAAAGATCACACCTCAGACTTTTACACCATACGTTGCTCATACTTTCGACTTTTCTGACGAAAACTGAAGTTTTTTCAAGTCGGAGGCACCTTAAATAAAAATGACTTTAAAATCAAGATAAATAAGTTTGCAATGATACCAAGATCTAAAATTAGTTTAGAATCTAATTCAATTATATTTAATATATAAATAAATATTCATATTCATTTAGATATCCAGTTCTTTTTAAAGATGTTGATGAATATATTGATCCAATAATCTTAGATATTTTATCAAAAAATATTCAAGGTGATTCAACTCATCAATATGTTAAATTAGGTGATAAATATATTGATATTGATAGAAATTTTCGTATGTATTTAACATGTCGTTTATCAAATCCAATATTATCAACATTACATTTTTCTTATTCAAAAGTAATTAATTATACAGTAACATTAAAAGGTCTTGAAGAACAATTATTATCTTCACTTGTTAAAATTGAAAGACGTGAATTAGAAGAAATGCGTGAAACATTAATACAAGAAATATTTGAAAATCAACAACAACAAAAATTACTTGAAGATTCACTTTTAAGAGAATTAACAACAAGTACTGGGTTTGTTTCTTTGAATAATTAAAATCTTCATGTGCGTGTGTGTGTGTGTGTTTTTTTCTCTTAATTTAGAAATATTCTTGATAATACAGAATTAATTGAAACATTAGAAAATACAAAAATCAAAGTTAATGAAGTTATACAAGCATTAAATTTAGGTGAAAGAACTCGACAAGATATTGAAAAATTACGTGATACATATCGATTAGCTGCTAGACGTGGTGCTTTACTTTATTTTTCTTTAGTTCAAATGTCAATTATTAATTCAATGGTTCGTTAAACAACACTAAAATAAATTATAGCACGAAATATCTTAGCATAAAATATTCCCTCATTTTTCAGTCTGGTTAGAGTCAGAACTTTTTGCTATTTCCGAATATATACTCAGATGAACGCAGTCATTATTTTGTGTATTGAAACAGTTTCAACTTAACAATATTGTAGAATACTGAATTCAGTACAATATGAGATATTATAATAAGCGAAATCTCATCTTTACCTTTTCACTAACGAATTAGTTTCTATGCAAGATAGGATTAGTCAAAAGACTACTGTTTCAAAGATCATTTTTAAACATAAAAAATGCTTTGAAATCTGTAATGCAAAAGTAAATACCACGATTTGTAAAACAAACTTTACTCTATAAAATTGAACCATTAAAAAAAATTTTTTTTACATTTCGCTCTTGGATAGGTTTCAATAGAAATATGTACATACAGAATCATTCACAATGGAATGTTCCTAAATGTCCGATCGCTTTTTGATCAGATGCGAGATCATGGCGAGTAATGTAAAAGTCTAAGATAGTTAGATTGTCTGTGTCTTTGTTCTTGAGATATTGAATTTTTTAACAGAAAACTGTGGTCTTTCAATTGAATTTCTATAGATTGAGCTCTCGATGATACTAACTCATCGTGAAAGTTTCAGTGATTTTCGAATTTCCTAGTCTGAGATATGAATGCTCAAAGACCTTCTGATAAACAAAAAGGCAATCATTCTTATACTGGTATTTCAGTGAAACTCAAAATTCGATTTTCATTGTGGCCTGAAGGAGATTACAATTTTCTGTTCAAAAATTCACTAAAAACTCAATATCCCAAGAACAAAGACTCAGAGAAGTGAACCATCTTAGACTTTTACACTACTCATCATGGCTTCTCGTCTGAATATAGCCTTGATCAAAAATCGATTGGACACTTGTAGACATTTCTTCGTGAGTAAAATGTCCATAGGAGCCCAAATCACTTCATGGTTTTTATAAGAACACTATGTAGTACTTAGGATGCACCAAAAGTTCTAACCACGACGTTTAAAGAATCTTTTCGGATAAGGAAATCTATTGAGAAATTAAAAATCAAATATCCGATGTTGTAGAGCTTTTGAAGGCGTGTCAAATGGTATAGAGTAAATCCTATTTTCATAAGACTCTAAAGAAATCAGAGTCAATTCACTGATAGATGACTACACATCCATATCCAGGTATGATAAGTTTCGGAATATTGTGGTCCTTGATATTAGTCGCACATATGATTTTGTAGAGTTTTTGACAGGCTACAACCTCCTATATGTAGCACCTCCTATCATCTTGTCAGTGTGGGTATAGATGTGTAGTCATCTATCAGTAAATTGACTTTAGGTTCTTCAAAATCCTATGAAAACAAGATTTACTATATAGCATTCGATGCGCCTCAAAAAACTCTACAACATGATATATTTGGTTTTTCATTTCTGAATAGATCTCTCTATCCGAAAAGATCCTTTAAACATTGTGATCAGAACTTTTGGTATGTCCTGAGTATCTACAAGCAAAAAAATCATTGAAATCGAAAGAGAATATCTGATGAGATTCTCCTATAAATGACCGAAAAATGAATGAATATTTTGTGCTAAAACTTTCGTCTCATAAGTGATATTAAACTCTTCTTTTCTCTTTTTTTGTTTTTTGTTTTTTCTAGTATCAATATTCATTAAATTCTTTTCTATCCGTTTTTGAATATAGTGTAAAAAGTTCACAAACAAATATAAAATTAAATAAACGTTTACAATCAATAATAAATACATTAACATATCAAATATATTGTTATGGTACAACAGGAATGTTTGAAAAACATAAATTACTTTATTCATTTTTAATAACAATACAAATTGAATTAGATCAACAAATAATTAATTATAATCAAATAGATTTTTTTCTTAAAGGTAATTTATTATTAGATAAAACATTAACAATTAAAACAAAACCAATATTTAATTGGTTAACATATGATGCATGGCATCATTGTTTATATCTTACAAAAAATTTTCCCGAAAAATTTCAAAATTTATTAATAAATATACAAGAAAATCATTATGAATGGAAACAATGGATTGAATATGAACAACCAGAAAATTTTTTTTTATTACCAAAACCATATAATAATTTATTAAATGATTTTGAACGATTAATGTTATTAAGATGTTTTTGTCAAAATAGAATTATTTTTGCTATAAATAATTATATAACTAAAATTATGGGAGAAAAATATATTATTCCACCAATAATTTATTTTGATTCTATATTTGAACAATCAACATCACAAATACCAATTATATTTATACTTTCACCAGGATCTGATCCAACAAATGATATTCAAAAATTAGCAGAAAGAAAAAATCATATTCGAAAAATTAATATTGAAAATAATACAACAGGAAATGATGAACAAAAATGTTTACGAATACTTGCTATGGGTCAAGGTCAAGAAAAATTTGCTTTACAAGCATTACATACAGCACAATATCAAGGAACTTGGTTATTACTTCAAAATTGTCATTTACTTTTATCATTTTTAAATGAACTAGAAAAAGAATTGGAAATATCAACCAAATCACATGTAATTATATAATACTATTCAAGTTAATGAACAAAGAAGAAAATTTTTACAGATTTTTGAATATGTATATACTAAATCTGATTGTCTTGATATAAATCGTAATAACTTTAGGTTAGACATGTACTGAATCTGACGTGTAGTTCGGAAACTATCGAACCAGTTCAGCTAGTATCGAGTATTCGGGTAATTGTCCAAGTGTTTTTTGAAATATATACGCAATCATGCAAGGATCTTTAGTTTTAATTAAGTTTGAGTACAAGTATTTCCGAACACTACTGACTTTCTTAAGGATACCTGAGAATCTTCGTTTTTTGAATGGTTTATTCCAATGTATATAGACTCACCTAAGCTTGTATCGAGACCGAGCAGCCTGGATTCGGTCGTACTGGGGCTCAGCCAGAGCCTAAGCGAGTCTAACCAAGGCCAGTCGGACACGATAGTACTTTATTGAGCCCGAGCTATGCAGACTCAGTGCATGCCTAAACTTACCATAGATACGTATGAAGTCCTTCCTGTAATTAATTAACTGAAAATGACCGCAATCTATATCGATCTTGAACTTCGAAACTGATGGAAATATTAGAAAATGAAAGATGGCATTAGTCAAGAATCAATAAATCGTACCTCTAATTTCAAAGGAACTTTTTAGTTTGTATCTGGTAGTCGTTCTAAAGATGCGAGATATTTATATTCTGCAACTAATACACATGACATATTTCTCAGGCAATCTTGACGATGATCTTATAATAATCAATTCACTATTGTCTGTTACTTTTAGAGTATGATCCTTTGATTCTGTCCTGGACCCGATCAGTAGCAAATTTTCAGACCTAGATAATTTCGGAACCAACCGGATGAACTGTATACCTGATTCCTTCTACATTGTTTTTTTACAATATCCTATTTTACTATAAAGAAATCTGCACAGAATGATCACTCTTTTTCTCAATAAACGACTGTAGTTACAACGATTCATACTATTCTTGTATAGTTTTATTGTTGAAAACGCAATATACAAAGGTGTTTTTGAACACCTAATGAAAACATATCAATTGCCATCTATAGATCGTGCTAACTAATAATCTTACTTGTTGAAGATAATCAGATTTTACATGATGAACCAATCGAAATATACAGTTTGGATTTTTGGAAAAAATAGCATTCTTGACTGTTGTACTCTTAAGCAAAAAATAACTAAACCCTAAAGGATTATCTTTCTAGAAATATCAAACAGCAATGTTATAGATATTTTTATTTTTGAAAATCTTAAGGTTTTTATATTTCTCTACATAGAACATCTTAACAAATTTTCGAGCATTGATATTTTCTAGTTTTAAGAGTGTATACAATTCCGATAACATATATATATATTATCGTATGTCTTTTAATTTCAGCCAGATTTTCGTCTTTGGATGACAACAGAACCAATTGAGAAATTTCCTAGTAAGTTAACTTATATTTTTAAGATTGTAATTAGAGGTGTAAGCCGTGCGGCTGAGCCGCCGTCGCCGCCGATAAACTCGAAAAATTTTAAGCCGCCGCCGCCATGACAGTAGAAATTTTAGAAATTTTTAAGCCGTCGCCGCTGAGGCACTTTAATTACAGCCGCCGCGCCGCCGATAGTATTCGAAATTTTAAAATTATCGAGCCGCCGCCGCCGGCAACTATTGTAAATATCGATAACATTTCATTTATATTTTCCTTAATTCGATACTTTTACATCTTAGAACCCCAATATATCTCTTTTTCATTAACTTTCTCGCCTTCACCTTCATTTTCATGCTGGTTCTCTGACCAATCAGATGCTTGGGGTTCTAAATTGTGAATGAACCCTTAATTCTGTGTTGGTTGAAAATTCTAAGTTATCATTTTAGTTTATGTCTCTTATATTAGATATATTTAGAAATACAAGAAGAGACGAGCATTTTAAATTTTAATTAACAAAAACAAAATAAAAACAACAAACTTGAGTATGCTAAGTGCTTTTACTTATTAACAATCGTGGCGGTGATTTCTCATTTATTATTTATCCTGGCAATTATATTTATTTTTAATTATAGACTTTTTTATTATGTCTAGATGTGAAATAAAGTTTTTCCACATATGTGTTTGAAAATAAAAAGGCCAAGATATTGAAATAGGCCTTGTCTACACTAAAAATTTTGACGCTGAATTAAGAAACATGATTGGTTGAACAATTAGTAAATATTTAAAACACTTTTAAAAAGTGCATTAAATTTATTGCACATTTCAGAACAACATTAAATTTGATGCACCAATCAATGTCTGATTCGATTTTCTAATGAGACTGACACAATTTTCAATGGACGAGTCCTCTATGATTGAAGTGAACAAAAACCACGATTCATTTCGACGTCTAGGATTCTGATTGATGCATTAACTGTCAAATGTAGACACGAATTGATGTAACACGAATTTGATACTACATTATATTCCTAGTGTAGACAAGGCCATAGACTAATATTTTTATGATAATGTAGTACTTTTTAAACTTCAAGCCGCCGCCGCTGAGACACTTTAATTACAGCCGCCGCGCCGCCGATGGTATTCGAAATTTTAAAATTTTCGAGCCGCCGCCGCCGCTGTGCAACCTTAAAATATCATATCTGCGCCGCCCAGCATTTTTAAAAAATTTTAAAAAACTGCCGCCGCCGCCGATCAGCCTATCGGCTTACACCTCTAATTGTAATCATTGGATGGTTTGTTTTCAGTTGGACTTCTTCAAAAGTCATACAAAGTAGTAATAGAACCTCCATCAACTCTTAAATTAAATCTTCGTTCAACATTTATTAATTTAAATTTACAAACATTTACTGAATCTGATCATCCAGCATATCCTTGTATGATATTTATTCTTGCTTTCTTTCATGCAATTATACTTGATCGAAGAAAATATGATAAAATTGGATGGTCATGTATATATGATTTCAATGAATCAGATTGTAAATTTTTTTTCGATTAATTGATCAATAAAATCAATATTTTAGTTTTTCATTTATTTTAGTTCATGTTTCAGTTGATATTTTAAAATCTTATTTAAATATGAGTTTAGAACGTGGAAGTCTTGAAATTCAATGGCCAACATTACGATATTTAATTGGAGAAGGTATATTTGAACTGCATATTTTTATGAAACACAATCTAAAAGGAGTGTTGAAGTATATAGGGTAGAAATATGCGCCTCTCTCCTTTCCCAACCGTAATATACATTGCCATGAAAACGTTACAGATCGTAACCGACATCTTAGGAACACTTTTCCTTAGAACCCGTAGGACTGGTTCCGACTCAACTGGACTCGCACCCGACAATTTAGGATCCAATGGACTCTATTTCGTCCCATTTCTGCATTACAGAGCGTGACAGATAGGGCTCACCGGGTTCGTGTTCGAAAATCCTCGGACTCGATGGGGTCTAGTGACAGACACCTCAGCATCACTACTTCCAGAGACACAGGTATCTTAAAAATAGTCCCTCTCTTCGTCACAGGTCATGACTGCCATTGTTGATATACGATCACAGACGGTACTTCAATACTGAAGTAAACAGATGGTGAAAAAAAAAGTGCCCCAAAATAGATAGAATAAAACAATCTCTCTGTGATTAACAACAGTAGCTACATTATGTTTCATATTTTATACTCGCAAGAATGATTGCGCTAACAGCCTCTTTTTTTGTTCAATAAAATTAATTCTTGTTTGTAGTTATATATGGTGGTCGTGTAATTGATTCATATGATCGACGTATAATTCATACTTATATGAAAGAATATTTTGGAGATTTTGTTTTCGATTATTTTCAACCATTTCATTTTTTTATTGATACAAACAAATCATTGAAATATGATTATTTTATTCCTGAATTACGTGATTTTTTATCAGCAAAACAAAGATGGTTATTAAGAGAAGCAAATATATCAGTATTTCTTTTTTTTTTGTGGGTTGTGTTTTCCTTTTTTTTGTTTTGTTTATTGATTTATTTTAGATTGAACCACAAATTGAATATAATTTCGAAAAATTTTTACCGGAGAAAATTTCGAATCTTTTTCAACATAATCTAGAAAAATTAACTGTTGATATTAATCAAATTGAATATCGACAAATGGATTATCAATTCTTATCTAAAAATGTTCTTTTTAATCAATTTTTTCATTATTCTATTTTTCGTGATCTTTATCTAGCTTATATTGATCAATTACCACTTTATAATCCACCTGATATACTTGGTTTACATGCAAATGCAGAAATCAATTATTTAACTAAAACAGCATATGAAATTTACTCTATGATGCTTGATATACAACCTGAACAACATGATATTGAAGATAGTTCAAGTAGAGAACGTAAGAAAAAATTGTTTCATCATACGTAAAAATAAGATATGGATCTTATCAAATTAAATCTCTTCTTAGGGAATTAATTACTTAGAAATTAGTATAATGTTCATAAGAATGTGGAAAAATGTACTGAGATAAATTTCGATAAGCTACTCGACCAAGCATCTGTGGCTCGAGCCGTGCATTAGTTTCAAAATAATTTTCTGAAATCGATGCTGAGCTCTATTTAGCGAAGTTTCCTCGTCAATGAATGATTATTCTGAATTTAGTATTTATGTTAGATTAATATTAAATAAATCTTTTCCAAAATTTCAAACATCGGATGTTGATGTAGTTTTAAAAAAAGCATAAGCTTCAATTGACTTTTGTTTCTCAAGTAACTTCGAGTCTTTCATAATGTAATTGATCGTCTATATAACATTTTTTCACAAATGTCAAAATGTAATTCTAATACAGTATTCATTTCAGATTAATGATCACCACTAAATATTTCTTATAAGTTTAGTTTTCATTACTTAACTTTAATTTAATCATTATCAAAGTGATTTTGCATTTAATATTAGTAGACACAGATTATTATTTCGAAAGAAATTTCAATATAGAAAAGAATCGTATATTGTTTTTTTTTATTGATTTAGAATTTATTTTATCATTAATTGATGATATTCTTCAACAAATTCCACCAAAAAAAGATCTTAATATAATAAAACAAAAATTTAAACAATTTTTAACACCATTAACAATTGTTCTTATTCAAGAAATTCAACGATTTAATTTACTTACATCAATTATGTGGAAATCAATAAATGAATTAAAACAAGCATTAAATGGTCAAATTAATTTTTCATTTCAACTTGATGAAATAAATAAATATCTTTATCATGGACAAATACCATTATTATGGAGATCATATACACCACAAACAAAAAAATCACTTGGAAATTGGATTGAACATTTTCAACGAAGAAATCAACAATATGATACATGGATAAATAATGGTAAAGAATTATTCTTTTACTTTATAAGATTTTTCTTTTATTACTAATTTAGGTGAACTTAAAATAATTAATTTAAGTGGATTACATGTACCTGAATCTTATTTAGCTGCTATTATACAAATAGCTGCACGTAAAAATCGATGGCCTTTAGATAAAGTAACATTTTATACAAATGTTACAAAATGGCAAAATATAGGTTTGAGTTGTTTGTTTTTTTTTTGTTTAAATAAAAAACAAAAATGTCTATTGTCAATTTAGATGATGTTGATGAATCTATTCAAGGTATGTATTTAATTGAAGGTTTATATTTAGAAGGTGCTGGATGGGATATAGAAAATCATTGTTTAATTGAACAATCAAATAAACAATTGATTCAAATGATGCCATTAATTAAAATTATACCTATTGAAACACATCGATTTAATATGAATAATTATTTACAAACACCTGTTTATGTAACAAGTGATCGTCGAAATGCAATGGGTGCTGGTTTAGTATTTGAAGCTAATCTTGATTCAAAAAAAGATCTTTCACATTGGATACTCAATGGTATATGTTTATTATTAAATACTGATTAAAT
>CAJNOL010002757.1:0-32092 GCA_905250125.1 Rotaria sordida | reverse complement strand
AAAAAATAGTCACACGCACGGACTTTTTGAACGAACTATAGTAAAAAGATCTATAGCTTTTTTTGCTTGAATATTATGTAAACTAATTCCATATAAATTTGGATAATTTCTAACACGAAGAATATCTTCCATTGAAAGTGATTCAAGATGAAGCCATTGAATTTTTCGGTGAATCGAAGGTAAAATATATGAATAAAATCGATCAAGGATTAGATCAGATAATGGATAAACTAAACCATCCGATGTAGATATCAAAAGAGACAAATCATTTGTAAAAATAGAGTCATGTATAATTTTATTTAATCGTTTATTGACACCTGATAAAGAATAAAGTATTTCTGCATTAGACAATTTTTTAAAAATATAAATAAGAATTTCATCCGGTAAATTATTCAATTGAATATATGAATATTCCATGATTATCTATATCAATATCTATTTTACTCATATCATAAATGTCAGTATTTATATTGACATACTCAAATATTCTCTATTTGACCGATATCGTCCATAGAAACAATGATACATTTTTCTATAATCTTAATTGATGATGAATCAATGGATAATTATTCAAGTAATATATTTTTTTTCTCTCTGCTCCCTCGACTGAAAGGACGATCACATATGAAAGAAAAAAAAAAAAAAGATACATTTGTATGTAATCATCGATTGATCTAAATATAATTAATGGAATTAATTTTTCTTTAAAGAATACTTCTTCATCAAATTAATCTTCATAAATATTAACAACAGTCATAAAATCTGGGAAACGTGTTAATTTATATCAATCAAGTTCAATTTTTTTATCAAATGGATAATAATTTCAAACCAGCAGTTTCTAATACAACCAGCATGCACATGATGTGCACACAACTGTCGAAAATTTGCTAATAAGATGTCTACATAGTCCTCAAAATGTTTTGCAGGTACACCTCAAGCTAGCCCTTTAAAAAAATACAAGTATTATAATAACAGAGCTCTGGAAAAATCGCAGCTTTGAAATCCAGATAGCTCTTAAAAGTTAGACGTATAATGTCCAGGGAAATGTTGAAAAGTGGTCAGTAACATATCTACATAGCCATTTAAAAATTAGAGATATGCTGTGTGAATAGCTCATAAAAATTCATAGATACAACGCCTAAATAGCTCTTGATATGTTACAGACATGATATTCGATTAGCCTCTGAAAATACTTAGATGTGATGCCCAGATAGTCCTTTAAAAATTACAGACATCATGTCTACGCAGGTGGAAAAAAGTAATAGACATAATGTTGATGTAGCACTTGAAACATTATAGACAAAATGTCTGAATAGCTCTAGAAAAATTATAGTTAAGATATCGAAATAGTCCTTGAAAAATCATACACACAATATTCAAGTAGGTCTAGAAAAAGCACAATTAGAATGTTGAAATAATCCTTGAAAAATCATAGACACAATCGCAATGTCAAAGGTTGAAAAAATGTCTATTTTACCTAAAGTCTGCTAAGAATATATGGAACTTTGCATACCTAATGAAATATCACAATATTAGTAGTTATAGAAAAAGCAAAATATAAATACTCCACCAGAGGATATTTCTTTCTTCTAGTGGACTTTTCTCTTCTGTAAAAGATTTTTCTTTTCATATGAACTGATTCATTCAGATAAATATAAGAGAAATTTGAGTAAATGTAAAGCAAATGGACAAACTTATTATATATATATATATGAGAGATAAACTGATATTTCTTTTTTCCTCTTACAAAAAAATAATAATAATTCATTGAAAAGATAAAAATCCTTGTGTTAAGATACATTGTCAGTATGGCATCAATTTGGTGTACTTTTGATTGACTAGTAAAGTCCTTCTGTTTACTAGCAGACTTTAAGTACGGTGGACAATTTTGGGATCTTTGACAGTTCTCAAACTTTCACAAGAAAACGTGAACGTTTCTAATATTTTTGTCATGAAAATATGAAATAAAACTAATTGCTATCTATACAGAGTTTCTGACAATTACTTAAAAAAAAGTTTAAAAATGTGAGCTTGAAATTTCAAGGTGAAAAAACTTTAGTTTAGAACAGATTTAACTTCTAATGGTTGGCAAAATGTTCATGACTCTTATCAATGTATTCAGCATTATCGAAAGCCTTCATTAAACAATGAAAAAAACGTAATCTCGGAATTTAGAACAAGAACTTTGATAACAACTAGACATTTGTTATTTGGTAGATTTCAAGCTTATATATCTGGATCATTAAAACTATAAAGATTGTATGAAATTTTGACAACAGAAAACATTGCCAAAATTTCTATTTACTACCATGAACATGAATAAAACGAGCAAAAATAGACGAGCTTCAGTGCCCTAAAAGTTGATTAAAAAACGACACTTGAAACCAGCATGTTCTAAGAGTTCAAAAAAACAGGGTCGATACCGGTTTGTCGATCCGAATTAAATTCTTTCTTAAATGACTCAGTCCCTTAATGCTACCATTATAAATCCAAATCTAATCTTCTAACATCAAAATTGACTTAGCAGATTAGCTTCTTTGAAGTGAATGAGTATAGCAGTTCAAAATATATTATATCATTGTTAAAGAAAAGACCGAATTGTTTTTTTTTTTGCAAATCTAGTGCTTGACTAAAATTGATTATTTACCGTAGCAAAACTTGATTGTAATCAAAAGTTACAATATTCACAGCTGAATCGTCGAACAATGTTATTGTTTTTGACGCTAGGTACCATACAGAAAGAATATCGACGTGTATGTAATTAGATAGATTGCAATTCTTGATACTTCTCATTGAATACAGATCATTCAACTGTTAATAGAGACCATGGTAAACTCCACTTTTGAGAAAATTCAAATTTCTGCACATCATTATATACTGGTAGATACAAACTAAGTAGTACCATTGCGAGCGCCTAGATTAAACATCGACAATGTGTAGCTAAAATTTATTTTTATATATTCAATTGAAATAATGCAATTCCTAGTTTGTCATTGGACTGGGTTAGAAAATTTTTTTTATCCGAAAAGCATATGAGATGGAAATGAATTTTCTCACCCAGCCGAACTCAACACAATTCAACATTATACATCAGTGTCCGACATGGGTCAAATTTTTTTGACCCAACACGACCCGATCCGAGTCGGGCTCTAGTATTGTATCGATTGCTTTTCTCTTTCTCTTGAGAAAATTAATTTCTCAATGCTTTTTTTCTTCCTTTCATTTCGTAGTTAAAAACAAAGGATATTGAGATCTGACCTTACCCGAGTTGGAGACTGCTATATATATATAATTTCTATATTCTTTTGACATTATAATCTATCTTATGTGCTCATGTCTCAACGCATCGGATTAAATTTCCATAAAATTTTTGTCATAGTCATGTCATGTAGATTTCCAGAAAATAAGAATTTATCATTCAATGTGTTAATATTCTTGCTCTATGTCATGGAATGCCTATTACTTACTATTTTTAATAAACTCAATAATATTGATGTACTATATTCATTTATAGAAGTCAATCAAAAATTTGATAAATTAGTCTGTGATATTACTTTAACATGATCTATTGATTTGATGACAATATCATCAGATGAAGATAAGAAATTAAGAATTAATTCAATATTTAATTGATTCTGTTTTCATATAATATCTCGAATTCAACATAATATTAAACATTTTCACTCTTGATCCATTGTCAATAGATCGTATTCATTGCACTGGCAATTATTATAAACTCTATAAGCTTACTCTGATTAATTTCATATCTATTTCTTTGATATCGAAAAAACCAGTAAAACACTTCTTCAATAGCGATATATATTCTCTCATAAAATGATGTGACAGTATACGTAATTAAAATGGTGTACATCTATATAAGATGCATGTTTCTATATCGTTTCAATTGTCATATATAAGAACAATTATAATTTTTGCACAATTTGTCATCAATCTATGATAAGTCCATTTAAGTCAGATGAAACTTTTGATATGACTTATTATATTAAGCCATGCTTAGAATGGCAAATGAAGCAAGAGATATAAATCGATACTTGTTTTTTTTAAATTTTCTTAGTTTGGCGAAATTTTCAAAAATAACAAAAGGAAAAAAGATGGTAAAGAACATAATGTTAAGAAAATCGACAAGAATAAATTGACTCTAAATATCAAAAATTTTCAAAAAATCTAATATTTACTTTCAAAGTAAAAGAACAGCTAAAAAACAATGCAATCAAAATGATTAAAATTTTGTTTGCTTCTATTGTCCAGAGCATTTCATCTCCAACCTACCTCGATCGAAAAACATATGGAAATCAACGATTGGCCTTAATATAGGGTGTGGGTGTGGGTGTAGGTGTGGGTGTGGCTGAGGGTGTGGGTGGGTGTGGATGTGGGTGTGGGTCTCGACATCGGTCTTCTTTTTACCCACACCCACACCCATCCACTATAAAGATCCGCTGGAATCTATAAAAAAAGTGTATAAAATTTCATAGTGAGTTTTGGCATGAACAATATCATTAGTATGTAGAGTATCCAGTTTGAGAATCTGAAGAACTTTTTTATATAATACCTTGCATATGGAATAAGTATCAATTATCATCGTTTCTTAAGTGATATTTATATAAATTGATAAATAATTCCAACATATTCAACAATGAGACAAATTTAACATTGTGATTTGAACTAATAAGGCACTTCTGTCTTTTTTGTTTTGCAATTACGGCAGATCGGAGATTTCTCCATGTATCGTTATCGATTTCTCAATCGAGTTTGTATAGAGAAAAAGAAGGACAAAAAATAAAATGAGCGTACCTGGGATCGAACCAGGGTTCCAAGTTCCGTAGACTCGAGCGCTTCCACTACATCATACGCCCGTGTTACTTAAAGACAATTTTCTACATTTTGAAACAAAACATCCTGAAACAGACTGATTTTTTTTGAAAGTAGTCACTCAAATAATAAACCTTCAGATGAATCTCATGTTCGTCTAAAAAATGTTTAGTTATACAATAATGATCATGACTAAAAATGTTTCAATACCTTTTCGTTTGTTTAAATCCTTTTTTTGATGCAGGAAGAGAAGAAAAAAAATGGCATTTGTAGTCAGAAACGCGAAAGAAAACAAATCATTTCATTGTACGGACAAGAGAGCGTGAAAATAGAAAGGAAGAAAAATGGCTGCTGTTAGTGGACTCTACAAACCATGCCATAAAGGTGAAGAGTGTACGTGTGGGTGTAGGTGTGGATGTGTGTATGTGGATGTGAGTGTCAGCAAATAGAAGATCCATCCACACCCACACCCTTTTATAACAGCATGTGTTTTTCTACTATTGAAGAAGCAAAAAGGTATCATCACTTGCCATTTTTTTTACTTTCTTTGTCATTATTTTTTCACATTCTTTAGTAATTATTCGTCTTTTCTTCTGTTATTTCTGAGGAATGTCAGTATCATTCTCATAATACAGACTTGTTTTCTGTATCGATCTAGTTTGAAGAAGCGTCTTGTGTCACTAAATAAATAGAAAAATTACTAACAGGATCAAGCATAGATAAGGTTAAAAACTCATCTTTGTTTTTCCATTTCTCCAACTTGCACCTCTTATCTTTGAAATCTAATTCGCATTGAAAGTTTCATCATCTTACTTGAAGTTTTTACCGATTTACCTTATTTTATTCGAGTACATAAAGTGTTTGCACAAACTTCATCAAAACTGAGAATTAATTTCATTTGGTTGCAAATATTAAGTAACGTAAGCAAAAACAAAACGCCAATTAAACGCAATACTTGAAAGAAATTACGGAATGACAAAGAGTAGCCTCGACTGGACTGCAATAGCTGTTAAAGCAGCTGCCTACATCTATGGCTTACATCAATGGAATGATTCTCAAAAAATTAAGATAGGTGATAAAACGTGTCAAGTACAAGCTAAAGGACGACTATACGAATTAAAATGGGTATGAGATGGTAAGTGTGAATGTGATAATATTGTTGGCGAATCAAGGCATTATGATAGTAAAGAAGGAGCTATTAAGAATGCCATTCAAGATTATATAGTAAAAGCTGGTCAGGCTGGTTTATTAACGCATGAACAAATTCAACAATGGGAAAATAATGACAACTAAATTAGAACTTTTTTATCGGAGTTCTTAAAAAAGTTTTTGAATTAATTCCGAATAAAAAAAAACTCATCTTGTTCATTTAAACTACCAGTATGTCATACTCAGCTTCTGAGTTGTCTGCGATTAAGACTATTCTTCACGATAAAAAACAGTCACTCGACACATTAAGATCAAAAAAGATTCAGGTGCAGGAATCAGAGACCGAAACTGAATCGAATAGGCGAATAATTCGATTCAGCTCAGTCGAATCGAATCGAATTCGAATTGAATATTATTTTTGTCTAATCGAAACGAGAATGTAGATTTAGGCGTAGGTGTAAATAATCTCTCCAAATACCCATATGCACACGCATACTCACACCTTCGATGTTATTGGTATCCTTTATTTATTAGTACATACGATATTGTAGTATTGTTTGTAATATTAAGCTATGCGGATTACATCTATTCATCCGTAATTTAAATTTGTTGTTTCTATCAACGAAGTAAATTGCTTTTCATTGAAATGCGTTGTACACAGTCAAAAATGTCCGAAATTACGAGTTAATACGCGTTAAAACGTTTTTATTCTAAATGCTGTTATTATGCGCTGGAAGTAAAAAAAAGCACCGTGTTAAAACACAATTTTCTGGACATTTTTGACTGTGCACAACGTGTTGAGTAAAACAAAAAAGAGAACTGTTTTAACGCGTCAATTTCATATTTCTAACTGCACGGAGAGAGTTCAAACTCACAGAAATGTAGAAAACTGTCTCTGCAATCGAAACTAGACTATCGATTTGTTATCAGGAGCGTGGGTGGGGTGTGGGTGTTGATAGTAGTTCTGTCATTCACTAACACTCACACTCACACCCACACCCTTAAGATATTAGTTTCATTTGATGTAGTGAGTCTCTTTACCAATGTTCCACTTACTTATACAATTGATTTTATTCTTGATCAAATGTATCCGACATGTAAAAAATCATGTTTGAAACTACCAAAAACAAAACAATGTCGTAAACGTAAGCAGAATATTGACTTTAGAAATCTACTTGAAGAAGCTACATCTAAAACACATTTCACCTTTAATAACAAAATGTATGTTCAACACAATGGTGTTGCAATGGGTGCACCTTTAGCTCCAGTGATTGCTGATATTTTCATGTCTCACTTGGAAACAACATTGATGGATAAATTAACACAATCAGGTGTATGTGAATGGTATCAATATGCAGATGCCACATTTATTTTCATTAATAAAGATGCAAATGTAGATAACATATTATCCATTCTCAATGATTTTCATCCATCAATTAAGTTTACAAGAAACATTGAAGATAATGATAAATTGGAATTCCTCCATATACAAGTTATTCGATCATCTGAACAACAATATGCTTCGAGACAACACTTTATCGTAAACCAACGTTCACTGGATTATTACCAAATTGGAATTCTTATATTCCTATTCAGTATAAGAAAGCCAGTATTGTTAGTATGGTTAATCGTGCACTTAATATTTGTTCAACATATAAACATTTAGAAGATGAATTTGATGAAATAAGAAGAATTAGTTTACTTAATAATTATCCATTATCATTTATTGATATAATTATTGGTATTAAATTAAGTCAACATTGAAATAAAACATTTACTAAAATAGATACACCAATAATTGAAAATGATAAAAATAAAATTTATGTTGAGATACCATTTATTCAATCATCAACAATAGATCTTAAAAACAAAATAAAACATCTTACAAACAAATTAAAACCTGATCTCGATATCTAATTCTTCTTCAAACCACCATCATCGACACAAGCATTCTTTCAAAACAAAGATCCAATTGCTAAACACATGAAGTCGAATGTAGTATATTATGTTAAATGTAATGACTGTGAACATTCTTATATTGGCAAGACTGAACGTCAATGTATACGAAGATTAAATGAACATGGTGCACCAAAAACAGCCTATCAACAACAATGCAACCATGTGAGTGATGATCTTAATCATAACAGCAACATCCAAGAATTAAGAAGATCATCACGAATAAGAAACAAAACAACAATAACAAATGACAACAGCAGCGATAAGAAGATTGATAAGTCATCAATTCATCAACATGAAAAAGAAACAGGTCATCGAATGAACTGGAGTAATTTTCAAATAGTATGACAAGACAATCATTATTATCGTCTGTTGATTAAAGAATCACTGCTGATCAAGGCTTATGAACCTGAACTTAACAAAACAACACACTCGGTATCATTACTTGTCTTTCCTGATGGTTTACCAAAAGTTCAGCTACCTAACCTAGATCATTAATGATAATCTTAAAATCATTTAAACAATGTTGTTTCTCTCTTATTTTTTTTACATCTTTCTTCTCTTCTTTTCTCTTCTTTTCCCTGTACAACTTTCCTAAATACCTTAGTAAAGCTTGAAAATGATGTCATAGATCATCGAAATGTCGAATTATTGTCTTTCTTTCTTTTGTGAAAAATTATTTTCAGTAATGTTATACAAAGCCGCTGTTATCCTATCATTTATTATGAATATACTATTTTAATAATGATGTATAGTTATTAGGTTCAAAAAATGGCTCAATGTTGTAATTAGGGACACTAACTGTATTGGTATTGAGGCCGAGAATTCATTTGAGCCTCAATCTTTGATGAAGAACATGGCCATGGGCACGAAATACTCCCAGAGGTAACATTAAAAACCAATATCTTCTCTTATATGTGGAACCGACGTTTGAAGCTTGGTTCTACCAGGATCAATGGTATTTAGCAGCATACTATTGCTTGTGAAGCCTTCATATTCTATCTATCTTGTACAACAATGGAAAGAAAACAAATTAAGCCGTGGTATAGTACATATTTTTTTCTAACCTTCAATTTATTCTCTCTGTCTCTCAATCGATTAAGCCGTTTGGGCGGTGACTAAGAGAACAAGCAAAACAACGATAATATAGGTATGAAAAAAAAAACCCCAATAATATATGATCATGTGTTGTTTTACGTATATGGATGAATGCACACAAGCCAAACTTTTTTTTTCCGATGTCTATATAAGCAACATAATGCTCTCATTTTTTTTTTTCATAAAATAACTTCGATTCATTACACCATTATTCTGCTGGTCAGCATAGAAGACTTCACAAGAATACACTGAGCAAACGTAAGTTTTTTGCAATTACATCCTCTTCAGAACACGTTTTTCATTATCACTATATAGCAGATTTTTCTATCCTTAAGTAATACTACTAACGAAGGAAAATTCGCAAGTGATCTGCTCTGTTTACATTCATATTATGTCCATGCATAGGAAACCATTAGATCAGAGTAATCGCCCAAGGATTCGTGCTCTTGTTGAGATTTGACCCAAAATATCGAATTTTTAGTGAATTTTTCCTATAGGACGTTAGTTGTTGGGTAAAATCATATCTTCGAATTTTGATCTAAAACTTTGTCAACATGATGGTCTTGCTATGACTAGCTCATATATAAAGTTTTATCATTCTTAAACATTGCGTCACTGATATATGAGTCTTTCAAAATATCAATGCTTTACGTTGTAATTATTTGGGATGAATTTGTGAAGGTCATTAATTGGAATAAAGTAAAATCTAAAGCAACATTGGTTCAAGAATTAAAACCTGCAGTAAAAAAATTCGACTAAATGTTGTCTTTGAAAGTTGTAACTCATGGACTAATCGATTGTATCGTATGGCAGAAAACTGTGGAGATTATTTAAGATAATAAAAAGAACTATATTTTATCGAGAATTTCACGAAGAATATTTTTCAAAAAAAAGTTTTTGTTTTACGCTGAAATATTAGTGAAATAAATGCAAAATACTGGGAGGCCCATTTACTCTGCGCCACTCATTACAACAGTGAAAAGGATCGTCTATCTAATGAGAGTGCATCACTATATGAAAATTTTTTGAATTAGTCACAAAAAATAGTGATTAAATATCAATGCTGTTTATAGGTGTAACATAATCTTTGTCAGAAAATTCAGTATTATGCTAATTTTCGAAAATCATATACGTTTTATACAAAAACGGAAGTGTTATTACCAACAATTTAAAATATAAGCGCTTCTATCTATTCGATTATTGCTTATATTCGAAAAGTTAATTTTCGAAATATTGAAGTTTTATTTTGTTAATGAAATACATAACTTGTTTTTTTTCAATTGATATATTGACTTGCATTCACTAAAATTTACCGTTTTATCAATGATTGAAAAATACTTAATACAATTATAAGATAAGTGAAGAATTTTATTATCGTTCTAATCATATTTCGACAATAAAATAATAATCAGAAAAATAAATGATCTGTTTCTTTCAAGAAATGGATTCATGTTAGAATTAATAGTTTTTCGGACAAGCAATCTAGCCAGAGGGTCATCGAAACATGACAAGTATATCATTTATTATTTAAATGATATTCAATTATTAAAAGTCAAAAAAAATGTGAAAACGAATCAGTATTGTACACATAATGGATAATAAAATATCTTTCGAAGGATTGAATGGAACATCAAATGTTTCTAAGCAAATTATTTCTATTCCAGCATCTGAATCATGTTTTTCTACTGTACAAACCTAGTTTGATTTATGAGAAAGACTGATATTGTCAGCTAAGAAACTAATCTGCTTTATCTTTTCTGCAATTTTATAAAGTCGATCATTGTCTCTAACATGTAGAAAAATCTTTGAATTATTTAAATGGTAAAATATTCTCCTTTACAAAGAAGAAGTTAGCTCATCGTTTTCTTCTGTATTTCTTTCTCTTTATTGTGTGTGGATAATAAAAGTAAAGAAGCAGTAGAAAGAAATTCAATACATAGATTTGAAAATTTTCTGTCAAGAAATTTTTTCATTATTCGTATAGACCAATGAAAACAAACACAGATCCCCATCAAATGGCGCTGACATCAGTTGTGTATAGGAATCCTGTCACAAGTAACACTCATTATAATGAACTTGAAGTGAGGCATTCATTGTTAGCTCGTCGAGCGACTAGTATAAATCGAATATCAATTCCTGAACATGCTTCTGCAACACTTACATTTCACAATATTAATTATATTGTTGAAGCCAAATCAATATTAAACAAGCAATGTTTGAAATGTCCAAATCTTCCATTTTTCAAGGCTCAACAACAAAAACAAATTCTGTTCGATGTTTCAGGAAAATTTATGAACGGAATGAATGCTATACTTGGTAAAAAGAATCTTAATCATATCTTTCTTTGAAAACATTTCGTTCATCACATTTTGAAAAGGTCCTTCTGGATGTGGAAAATCATCATTACTTGATGTTCTTGCTGACCGAAAAGATTCGAATGATCTTTCTGGACTTGTGCTAGTCGACGAAGCACCACGTCATCCATCTTTTAGATATACTGTTGGCTATGTTGTTCAAGAGAATATTTGTAGTGGTACATTGACAGTCCGTGAGAATCTATGGTTTTCAATTAATCTACGTATGCCAAAAGAAATATCGATGACTGAAAAGAATCAACGTGTTACTTGTGTTATTAAAGAACTTGGTCTTGAAGCTTGTGCCGATACACGTGTAGGTACAGATTTTCTTCGAGGTGTTTCTGGTGGTGAAAAGAAACGAACTTGTATTGGTATGGAATTAGTTTTATCACCCAAGATCTTGCTTCTTGATGAACCAACCACAGGTATGACTATATACATATATATGCAACATGGAAAGCGTACACAGGAGTTCTTAAAATCAAAATCGATCTTGACTTTGATTATAATCATCTAAAACATGAATTTCAATATCAAATAATACGATTTATTTGAATGAAGTAGATTACATACTTTAAAATTAATGAATCTATTTTATCAATTGTTGTTCGATCTTTTGTTTCTAACATAATGAATATTTTATCCATAAGAAACAGATAGAATGCGAAAAGACTAATTTGATCTGAAAGAAATCTATATTATAATTAATGAGAAATATTGATCTAAAACCTAATCGACAAATTAGTTAGATCAAACAGTATTTTGTGTTGTAAGAAAGAACTTTACGAGATCGATGATTTTAAGATGACAAGTAAAAAAATAAGTGAAATCTTACATTACTAGGGCGACTATAGAAGAGAAAACTATATTAGAATTCTATATTGTTTAATCATATTACATATTACGAAACAATATGTCATTGATAGGGCTCGATGCATCAACAGCAAGCAGCGTTATGAATTGTTTGAAAGATCTATCTCAACGAGGACGTATGTGTTATCATTGAATTCTTACTACTGAAAAAAAAGTTTTAAATCATAATGTTTTATTAAACGATAGGTACTATCATATTTTCTATTCATCAACCACGCTACTCCATCTTTAAAACATTTGATACAGTAATGTTTATGTGCAAAGGTCGATGTATTTATCATGGTTCACCTAGAGATGTGGTTTCATATTTTGCTACACATGGATATCAATGTGAACAATATGACAATCCAGCTGATTATGCATTAGATGTTTTAATTGATGTTAGTCGAAACTTAGATACATTGATGAGGTTAAATAATATATACAATACTACGAACGCAAATGTATTAGCACTTCATCATATAAAAGAAAGTTTAACCAATAATAATAATATTGAGCAAGAACGACAAAAATATAAGATAGAAGCAGCTCGTTCGATCAAAGCAGAAATTTTTTATTTGTCACAGCGAACACTTCGAAATACTGTACGTAATCCAGCATTAGCATTGTCACAAACTCTTGTTTCTATTGTTATTGGTTTATTAGCCGGATTACTGTTTTATAACTTAAAGAGAACGATTGAACCTGGTGTTCAAAATAGACTTGGTGCAATTTTTTTCATTATACTGAGTCAGACTTTGAGCAATTTGACAGCAATCGAACCGTTGATTAGTGAAAGTGCACTTTTCATTCATGTAGGTCTCTTTTCGAATACTGTAATGATATATTTTATTTTGTATCTTGAAGGAACGTACAAGTGGTTATTACAGAATCTTCACATTTTTCATTGCCAAATTACTATGTGACTTATTACCTATGCGTGTGATACCAACAATTCTATTTTCTGGCATCTCCTATTTTATGATTGGTTTCAATCGAACAGGTGGACAATTCTTTATTTTTCTATTGACAATTTTCATGACTGGTCTATTTGGATCAGCTTTATGCTTTTTCATTGCAGCTACTATACATGTCTTCGGTAAGATCATCGATTTTCTTTAGTTATGTTCTTATTATTATTATTATTGAAAAACGATTTCAAATTATTATATGGAAGATAAAAATCGAGATAAAATATGATTTTGTCTGAAGATTGAAAAAGAAAAACAGAAAATTTTGTTAAAAATAATGACTTCACTATTAATATTGAAGTTTCTAATATTAAAGTTAAACTTTTGTCAGGAGATAAGAGAGATAAATATTATGAAAAACGAAAAAAGATATTGATTTTTACTCGTCTAATCAACATTTGATCTATCTATGAAAAATTTCACTAAATATTTGATGAATATAAACTTTCATTCTGTTGTGTAATATCTATCTAGAATTTTCTCAAAATAAATATTGTTTTATGTCTGTTTATTGTTGTAGCCGTGGCTTTAATTATTGCTATTCTTATTTTTGTCGTTATGACAATGTTTACTGGATTTCTTGTCGATTTGTCAAGTGTCTTTTCTTGGCTTTCTTGGATTCAGTGGATAAGTGCATTTCGATATGCTTCGAATATGCTTACTATTAGTGATTTTAAAGGTCTCACTTTCTGTTTGTCAAATGCAACCAATTTCTGTCCATTGACAGGTGATGAGATACTTGATACACGAGGACTTGCTCATGCTAATTCATGGGATTTATGGAAGAACTTTTTTGCATTAACAATTATGTCTATAATGTTTTTTGTTTTCGCTTATATTCAACTTCTCAGAATGAAGAAAACAAAATAACTTTAAGGAATTTTATCGGTATTGCCATTGTCAATGATAAATGATCAAAGATTTCATTTCTATATTTTCATTGTATCAATTTTAATACTAAAGGATACCGCCGGATAAGATCGTAAATCTGCCACCCCCTAGTTTTGACTTCCAGTAGTTTAGAAAGATAGAGCTTGAAATTCTGCACATTTCTGTATATTTCTTTTGCTTGTAACTCAACACAAAAATAAAATTTAGGTTCGAAATAGTCTGAGGGGTCTATATCACTTTTGAGTATTTTAGGCGATAAGTATGATACCCATACTTTTTTCATTCGTGTATTCAATACAAAAACTAATAGTTTAGATCGACGCAGTTTTTCACGCTCTACAAAATGATGTATTATTCAAGTTTGTCAGTAACTTTTCTATCAGATAATCTAGGGTCAAACAGGTTCAATATTGAACCTGTTTGACCCTAGATTATCTGATAGAAAAGTTACTGACAAACTTGAATAATACATCATTTTGTAGAGCGTGAAAAACTGCGTCGATCTAAACTATTAGTTTTTGTATTGAATACACGAATGAAAAAAGTATGGGTATCATACTTATCGCCTAAAATACTCAAAAGTGATATAGACCCCTCAGACTATTTCGAACCTAAATTTTATTTTTGTGTTGAGTTACAAGCAAAAGAAATATACAGAAATGTGCAGAATTTCAAGCTCTATCTTTCTAAACTACTGGAAGTCAAAACTAGGGGGTGGCAGATTTACGATCTTATCCGGCGGTATCCTTTCCAATTCTTTTAATCTTTTTTTACATCAGTATAAATACTTCCCTTGTATTTGACAATATTTTCGTGTATGGTACAAAATTATCAATATTATCATTAAATAAAAGTATGAACAATACAAAGTACTACGAAAACGATGAAGTGATACTTGATGAGGATGAGCTGAGATTTTTTCAAGATTTCTTTTGGCACTGAATAGAGAAACTGAAGGATGTGGGTGTGACATCAAACCAACAATCATACCCACAGCCACACCTCTATTCTCAAATAACAGTTAACTTGTTACAATTTAGAAAAAAATGTCTAACAGCACTTGTCCTTTTCGAATGGTAAAAGTTTCGATCAATGCGGAAGATTTCAAGTAGAACTAGTCATCATCAAATTCTTCAATAAGCTATTTTGAACTCGGTTCTTTTAATTTATTATGATGTTCAATTATAAAGAAGAGAGTTTTATTCTATAAAGTAGAAACATCCAAAATGAATTTGAAGATTCTTTATGCGAAATATCACCTGAACTCAAGAGTATCACTGTCATAATAGACATATAAGTAAGATTGTTATATGTATAAGCTAGTTAATGATATATTGTTCAAAGTTAACGCCTACAGCAACAGCAACAAAGCTCGCAGCACAGTCTATGCAGAAAAAAAGTCTATAATTATGATGCATTTCAATAAAAATTTCGTACACCCACATAATAGGAACGATACAAGGATATGAGTCACTGGTACTGTCGTCACCTTGCAATTTTGCACCAGGAATCTTCTTTGATAAATGCATTGTCAATGCAGATGTTGCATTTGACTGATTGATTGATTTTTATCGGTTCTATTATTCGAATTTGTGTAAAAACAGAGTGTATTAGAAATTTCAATGAAAATACTTTGAAGTATAAGCTATTTCAGTGGCGGATCCTGGATTTTGAAAACATTATATCTCACGTTCAGAGCATGGGACCCACATAAAACTTATGTAGGATGATATTGGACCCAAATGGAAGGTTTTTACGAAAAAAATTTTTCGATCGAAGTTTGCGAGAAAAATTTCGTTTTTAAAATCGCACTCCCCTCAATTTTTTTTTGTTTTTAGCGATAATCTATTGTTAAGAATTTCACCGTAATCTACATCAAATTTCATCGAAAGATTTCAAATTTCATGTAAAAATATGCATCCGTTCAGGAGTTATAACGTTTTGAATCTTTGTTCCGTTTTTTTGGGACATATTTCAAAAATGTCGATGAAATTTGATGTAGATTACGATGAAATTCTTAACAATAAATTATTGCTAAAAACAAAAAACAACTGAGGGGGGTGTGATTTTAAAAACGAAATTTTTCTCACAAACTTCGATCGAAAAATTTTTTTCGTAAAAGCCTTCCATTTGGGTCCAATATCATTCTACATAAGTTTCATGTGGGTGGGTGTGGGATGGAGTTTAATTGACTGGAAAATTACACTCCATACTCCACATCCACACCATCTTATGGTTAAAGTGAGACCACATAGCTATTCAATGTGCGTCAGATTGAAAGACGGTGCCATGACTTGCTAATTTTCCGGGATCAATTATGTTCTGCGAGAAACAAAAATAGCTTTGTTCGGGATCACTTATGTTATTATATAACTAATTAAAAATTATTAGAAAAAACCGGGATTAATTGTGCATTTTTTTCCCGAAAAAAAGTATCCGGGATCAATTATGCTAATTTTCCGAGATCAAAAATGTAAGTGTCCCATTGAGTTAATGACAAGTTATTATACACTATTATGTTTTCTTTTAGGAATGAGTATTTTCTATTGATAATAAATTATATAACTTGACAGCTCACTGTTTCTTTTTCAACAAATTAACATTTTTTGAATATTTCTGTCTTCTCATTTTTCTTCAATATTATTAACTCTTGTACTACCAATCAAGATCATTTTAGACTCTGTTCTTAGAAAATAAAGGGAAAATATTTTTTTTGCTTCTCAAGGTACAATAGAGAATAACATTGTTTACTAATGGGACTATGAAGTTTGTTATGAACGTTACGTAGTCGCGTCATAAAAAGAGAAATGGATGTGACAATATCATTCTGCTGTGCGAGTCTTTTCTTTTCTTTGCTTCTTATATGAAAAGAACGTACATTCTATCTCTCTTTTCTTTTTTGCTCTTTATGATGACAGTTATACTTTTCACTCTTTTATGATGCAAGAATTTACTAGCTGCTCTAAATAAACAAACAATATCAATATTATCTTTTTCATCAATCTAGAGACGTGAGTACTATTGTTTCAATTAGCATCCTTGTTGGAAAACGAAAAAAAAAGTTATTGTGTCTAAAAACAGGTTTGAGAGTACGTATGTTAAGAAATTCTGAAGATAAAATAATAAACATATTCCTTACGAAAGAATATCTTTTTTGTTTTATAATAACTCCCTGTCTTCGTATTTATAGAGAAATTAAAAAAATAATGAAAAGAAATTAATCCTCACGCTATCATAAAAAATTAACCATATTCAACTATTGACACGCATAGATTATTCTCAAAGTAATATAAATTCTTATATGAATATAATGATTAAATACATCATGATATATATACTTTTTGTCATGCATTCATTAACCTACACAAATATATGATACAGAATTAATCTGCATTACTATAAAAGTTAAAACAAGAACAGATATCATTCAAAATCTGACGATGTAAGTAAAATTTCTTTGCATATAAGTTTTGAATGTATAGATGAATTGTGCTCGTATTGTACCATAGAGATTCCGAACACGAAAACGATTATATTTTGAATTCTATTCAACGGATTTAAACATTTAAAAAAAAAATACTCCTTAGCATCTATCCTTACTTACTGTACAAATATCAAGTCTTTTGAGTATCGTCACTATGAAATTTTTAAGCAAAAAAAACTGAAAAATTAGCGTTGTTTGACGTCATTCATCGACAAAAACCACTTTTCTATTCCACAATTTTAATTGGTTCCATGTAGTTAGTTTTTAGTGTTATTTTGTAGCTAAGATTTTCCTCTTTCTGACCATATTAATTAACCTGTTCGGAGTGGACTTATTTATTCATAAAAAAATGAAATTGTGTTGTCAAAATGAATTATATTTTCAAAGTCATTAATTGTCATAATTATTGCCCATAGACGTCATTTAAAACATGTAGCTGGTTTATTTTGAAATTAAAAAAAGCGTAGGAAGAAAAAAAAAGTAAAGGTTTATCAAGATATGAAATTCTTCGAAGCAACCAAATACGCGAAGGCCCACATCACAATCTTTACATATATAACGTGAATCTGTTTTCTTTTTAGGTCTTCTCTGTTAGTATGTGTATATGCAACACATTGTTTCTGAGAAGTTTTTCTTGCCATTGTTTGAGGTACAAGAGAAGGAAAATATTGAGTAATAAGTCTACTTGGTTTACAGTCCTGTACAGATCACCATGAATCATGGATGGCGCATTGCGAAAGATATCCCTAGCGTTTACAGACTATCACTAGTGAGCTCCGTCAATTTATCGCTATATATTATAGATGGAACTAGTGAGTAATTCCATTAGTAACTCATTCAAATTTTGAACTCGTATATATACGGGTTTCGTCCTCAACATGTTAATCATAGTTTCAATTCCGAATTATTCAGTAAATCTTTCAAAAACTACTTTAACGTACACTGTGAACATTTTATGCTACGATCGATTAAATTGAAGTCACGAAAGCCGATTTAAGAGTAAGGGTGTGGGTGGGTGTGGCTGTGGCTGTGGCTGTGGCTATGGCTGTTCTTTACTTACACACCCACACCCTTAGTCTACAGCCTTATCTTTTTCCACAATATATAATCACACTCAAGAAGACCTTATAGACAGAAATCAGCACATGAAAATGTTTTTTTCCTATTGAAACATGAAATTAAAACGTTGATTGGAAACAAAAAAAAAACCTTTTTTCTCTACACTATAACCTCTAGTGCAAGGAGTAAAATATGAGCTCAGACGAAGTATCACTTAGTGAAGCTCTCTTATCAGTCGAATCTTAATAGAATTTCCGTCTCGAACTATAATTGGCTTACACTTGTTTTGCTTTTGTTATTTGTCTCTAGACAAGCGTATGATGTTGAACAATAGTTTTGTGCCTTTATCACAGTCAATTGATGACGATGACAACATACAATTTGCTAAGACATTAGATCTCGTATCTCGTCATTTAACAACTTATATTGGCTTTTTTCTTATTGTATTTGGCAACTTTAATTCAACACTTGTGATCCTACTTTTTTTATGCTACAAATCATTTAGACGAAATACATGTTCAAATTATCTTCTTCTATGTAGTATATGCGATTTATTACAATTAAATTTTGGATATATTTGTCGTTATCTAACGGATAGTTTATTTCAATATGATTTAACAACAAAGTCATTAGTCTGGTGTAAATTTCGATTCTTTTTAACACAATCAACATTAATTTGTTCATTTGCAGCACTTTTGATGGGTAAGAATGAACAGTTATTAAAATAATTGTGGTATTTTCCTATAGTAACCGATTTAACATTTTAGTTTAAAGAATTGCTTTTGAAAGATTGCTAGAGATGAGACTAAGTGACCTGAAAACAAAGTGGCAACATCTACAATCAAGTGCTAAAACATTAATGATAGCCAATAATTTGTAAATAATTCTTCGACTAAAGACAAAAGCTTCAAAAGAAAATACAGCAAAAATTATGAAACACGCAAAAAGAAGCGAGATCAACGCGTCTTCTCTTTGTGAAAATAAAAACAAGACTTGCTCTTTCAGTTACTTGTTCTTCTTTCTCTCTTATCCAGAAGAAAAAGATGAATAGGAAAGAGAAGTGAGAGAGAGAGCAAAATCAGAAAAAATAAGGGAAAAAACAACTTTCTAATAGATTAGTTCATATCACATGTGAATTATATATGTCATAGAGAGTGACGAGCAGCCAATTTTCAACTTCAGATTCTTCTCCATTCTTCGAACTTCCTTTCTTAACTTCAATTCTGACTCTGAGATTTCCACGAATAATTTTTAAGCTAAAGAATTCTTCAGACTGGAATCTGGTCACTCAACGTTCGTGCCTACAAAGATTTCGTGGTACAACAGTTACGAAAAACTGTAAAAGTAACACAGAAGGCACTTTGATCTATTCTATTGGATTTCTCTCATTTCATACAAAGTCTTGTTAGATCAATCTGAAAGTTTGCTCAAACACAAAATGCGATGTGCTGAGTCTTATGATAGAAAAAAAAACTCTTTGAGAAATGATTTGTCATCAAAGATTTTCGAGAGTCAAAAGATCGAATATTATATATTTTGGCTGTCGAAAATCTTTGATGACAAATCATTTTTCAAAAAGTTTTTTTTTTTCATAATACTCAGCACATGCCACTCTATATTTGAGCAAACTTTCAGATTCATATAACAAGACTTTGCATAAGATGGGAGAAATCTAATGGAATAGGTCTATATAAACAGTAAGCAAAGGCAAATAGAACTTGTTCGACAAGAAAGTGAAGCTTTACGAAGGAATAAAATTTTTCTTATTATTCAACTTCGCCTCGAATCTCGGAAAAATCATTTTTTTCTTCTTCCGACTCTAATTCGATGAGGGCCAATATTTGAGGCTTGCTATCTTTCTCTAATATGTCATCATATACGACTCTATCGTTTTATTACCAGTCTGCAAAATTTTCCAATCGGCTAGTGTAAAACATGTAGCTAAAATTAAGACAAATCTATGAGCATACTTAAAAACACGAAACAATTCTATTCAGTGATGTCGTCAGGCAATGAACAATCATCCATTAATCCAAAATTTATTACCAACGGATTTTTTGAGTTGATGACAAGAATGCTGTCCATTCATTTTTTTTTTGTAACCGTGACAATCGACTATCGCTGCTCGTCTCTTAAAATAATTTGACTGTAGAATAGCCTATCACTCAAAAAATTCTGACTATACCACTGTTCTATTATTTTCCACTTACTTTCACGGACTGTATATTAGTACAACTGATAAGATGCCAGAAAGAAGGAGAAAATCTTTGAAAAATCCAAGAATTCTAAAGATTTCGCAGCGATCAGTAATTGGTATTATAACTCAAATAGAACCAGGAGACAAGACAACAACAAAAATCTCTGAGCTTAATTTTTTATGTTCTCTTTAGGTTCAATTGATCGTTACTTGCTCTCGTCTTATACACATGAATGCTTGAAAAATTTTTGTCTCAAGAACGCACGTCTTTTCATTGTATTTCTAATTCTACTATGTACTTGCCTAGCGTCACCAAGTCTTTACTATGTTACTATTTATTCAAATCAATGTAATGCTCCGGCTGGAAGTTGGTATCTCTACTATGTACATGTTTTCTTTTTTCTGTTCTTTCTCCTTATTCCAATAACCTTAATGTCATTTTTCAGTTATTTAACAGTTAAAAATTTAAATTATACAATCTATCACTCTCATGCTATGAAATTGAACAAACGTACTCGACATTTTCAAATACAAATAACACGCATGCTTTTAATTCAAGTACTTTTTACTGTCCTATCCAGTTTTCCCTATGCATCTTATATCTTCTATGAAGCTTTAACATTTAAGATGCATAAAACTGTGAAACGACAGGCAATAGAACATTTAATATCGAATCAACTACGCTTACTACTGAATGCCTACAGTTGTGATAATTTATATTCGTATCTGATGGTTTCACCTATGTTTAGAGTAAAACTCGCTTCTCATTTTGGCAATTGTAAGATTCAGAAATATCAGAGAACAAGACAGACAGTAGTCAATGTTTAGAAACTGTAATGTATTATTGCTCAATTTTGAACTTCAAGAAAATAGCATTGATTATGTGATGAAAAAAAGAAGTGAACAGATGGTTGAGAAAAAAAGATATTTTCTAGTTTCTATAATCTTATCAATTTTCTTTTCTATATCTTTAGTGTTCTGTTTGTGTGATTTAGTTGTTTTGGTTTTATTGTCTTTGCACTTCTTCTCTTTCATATTATCAAACATTCATACACGAAAACAAATAAATGCATTACAGAAAAAACTCATCAGATTCATTTGATAATCACAAATAAGTTTTGATATTCACACGGTTGACGAATGTTAGTGAAATTTAAACAACTACTTTAAAACATGAGGTTGCTTTTATCATATTGTACGTTTATAATCTATTGCCTATGGATTCGACTTACGCAACTGATACATACGATTTTGAAACAGCGATCAAATACGAATTCACTTAATTTGATTAAACGACGCATCTCTGTTTCCTTCTTATCATCAGTGTCGACGCTTTTGTACTGCAAGGATGTGCGGGTGTGACTGTGAACCAAAGAGAAATACACCCACACCCGCATCACTATAGAATATTAACAGTGTTCAACGGTGTCTTGTTGTAAAAACAAAGAATTCAAGTGATATTTGCGGTAAATCAATTCAATTTTGACGATGACAATAGAATCATGTACATTTCTTTCTTGCGGCTCTATTCAACAAGAACAGAGAACATTGAAACAATTTTTTTTTCTTTTTTCTATTTCTTTGATCTGTTTTGATTTTATTTGCTACAAGTCATTCTTCAAAGTGAAGTAGCAAAGTGTTGTTGCATACTTAATCATTTTAGTTTTCTTTCATCCACCGTCAACATATACTACTAACGACATCGTTACATGTAAGTAGCTTTAATGCAGTTCTTTTGGCCTTGTTTCCAAGGTTATAAGTAGAAATTCAGATTTTCAATATCCTCAGTATTCACAGATTCTTTATAATAATGAATATTAGTCAAAGTTTTGTGTATTATATATTCGATAGATATTGGTTACAGAAAAGGAGACCAAATAATTTCTCATAGCATGATGTGAATCAAGTTAAAGTTTGACTTTTGTTATAACTTTCAGATACCTGTGGTTGTATTTTTGAGATCTAATCATGATGTTAAACATTTTTGCATAATTTGAGATTAAATGAATCAGTTGTCACTTCAATAAATCCGTTCTTTTCCTGTCATATATTGAAGTCATCGTTTAGACCAATTCAATCATAATTTCTCGATGATGATGCCATCTCCTTTTATTTTCTTCTAAAAGCAGATACATCTGGTGTCTACCGAATTAGTTTTTGATGGATATCCATGAAATCATAATGATGAGTAGAATTTATAACACTGTGATCTCCTCGAAAGTGAACATTTCTTCTGCTTCCTTAGAAATAAAATTTTTAAAATACCTTTCCTGAACTGATTTCTTCGTTAAATATTATGAAACCCGTAAAAACTAAATAATGCATGATGAAAACGTTTCAGACCTCCATGTTGAGGAACTCGAGAAGGGCTCACCTGTGACTATAGATTTACACTACAATCGTGTGCGTGTTTTCTTCAACAACGATGGTAAATTTTCACAAGAGCCATATACTGGTCGAGCTTTGCAAATATTGAAAACAATCATCAAAATAACGAACATTTTATAATTTTTATTGGCTATTTGATGAATATTGATAACAGTGGTGTTTAATTCATTATTGAATATACATTGTGAATGACGATTTTCAAAAATAAACTCAAATTTAAAATTCATTACAGAGGGCATAGGTGACAAATGGAAAAAAGGTAGTATCTAGCATATAATCTACTAAATTTTGTAAAAGAAAACAAAAAAATGGGTCATCAGAGGGCCGAGGATCTTTTCTCTTAACTCTTGAGAAATTATGAAAAAAAATTAGGTCATCTTCGAAAAAGTTCAGAACTCAAAAAGCAAGTTTTGTAATATTGAAAGTATGGATAAGTGATCGTAGAAAAATTCTTATCAAAAAAACTTTTAAATAATAACCAAACGAAAACAAATATAATTTTCTTTCAAAATATCAGTTGCACATAATCATTTGATGTTGATCAGCTAATGTTTCTTTTACCAATAATATAGAACTCTTTGATTTCTAGATAAGACTCAAACATTTCTGGAGGTAATTGAGCTCGTCAAGCCAGTTTCTAATCCACCACTACATAAAAATTATTTTATATGTGTCCTGCAACATCTTTTAATTGCTACATATTTAACACTATGAGAACAAAGTATTTATGTAGTTCTTCATGTACGCGTTCGGTCTCCATATTTTGCATATTTTTTGATGTAACAAAGTTTGCACTTTATGTCGCGATGATCTAGAGCATGGCGGATCATTAGAAACTTAGTGAGATTTTTGCAGAGAATTCAATGCCATTAGATGATCCAAACGATTTCAAATTCTCAATATGAGTTTTTGTTTATCTTCAACAAGTTCCGAAAAATGACAATTCAAACGATTTGGTCTCCATCTTTTATCTCAGGTAATTAAAGTTGGCGAGATAGCGTCCAGTATGCTTCAAAGTTACCGCTTTATGTTGCAATGATCTTCACAGTGGAAGCTCACAAAATACTGATATGAACACGAGGTCAAAATATCGAAATGAGATCAATAACATTTCTTTTTACTCTTCTCTGACAACTCTGACAAGGATTCTGGACAACTTACGTCATCATGTCTCCAGGTTTAGAAAAAAAGAAATTTTGCTATCTAAACAACATTTGGTATATATTTTCTCATACCTAATCATCCATGGTTAAAAGTGTGAAAGATATTCAAGATTATTTAAAGCAATGTACTTCATTATTTGTTCCAAGGAGAAAAATGCAGATCTGGAATCATCGACACCTCAGCATCTTTCCAGAATTTCAGCACCTTTGATACTGAAACTTAGTAATGGTACTCAAAACTGTTTTGGAAAATAGGATAAAAAGTAAAGCTATAGCTAGGGAGTAATATCCCTGTCTTTCGACTATTTTGCGCTATAGGGTGTTACTTAGTAGTAGATTGAATAACCCAATATGTTCTCTACGGCTAATGCTGGCTGAAGGTCTGGGTATAAAGTCCGCCTGACGCAAAGTTCTTGCGATCAATTGCTTGAGCTCCCCATACACATTAACTAACCACGTACTGGCCACAGTAGCAGGTATATATTACAATGTAGTCAGCATGGTATCGAGTGGTTGATTCGAGACAGAATAGCCGTTAGTGGCTTGTCCACGACCACTCCATGGCTTGTGGATATGTGTTGAACAATGCAGTCACTCAGCTTTGGTGGCAATATAGCTAAAAATAAGAGTTATATAATTCCAAATCAATTTTTTCACTTAGTACAAGACTATTTTTTTTTAGAAATTAGTCAATTTTTATAAAGCTGGGCCAACGATTTTCCAGATCGAAGAATTCGAATCTACCGGGTGTTGCAAAAGTTTTGCAACATTTTTTATTTTGCATATATCTCGGCGTAGATAAATGATAAAACCTTGAATTTTTTTTTAAAGATGCGCTTTGAAACGCTCTATAAGGATAGTAATAACAAATCCTGATTGACTTCTATCAATAGTCTTTTCCATACTCAAAATCGAAAAGATACATGACAGTGCTTTGTTCCATTTTATTGGGTACAATAGAAAAACAGTTGAAAAACTTTTGTTTTCCAGTCAGGATTTATTTGAAGAGATTGTGTATACCTTCTCATAGCGCATCTTTTAAAATTCAATTCAAGATTTTATCATATATCTACGTCGAAATTCATACAAAATAGAAAAACGTCTTCTAAAACAAATTTATTATGCTTAATGAGTGAGAAGTACCAGTATCGTATGGATTCTTCATTATAACTGCAACAAATATCGTTATAAAAAGTCAAACGAAAATTTCTATGGATTTTTAAAGCTTTTTCTAGTATATCTTTAAAAACAGTTCAAGATTCTATCTTTTACCCATGTGGGAATACAATTGAAATAGAAAATGCTGCAATAATTTCAGAACATTAAAAAGCAACTTCACCCAAGTCTTTACTTTTGAACACCTAGGAATATTATTACAGCAAGCCATCAGATGTTTGTTGATACAATTTATATAGAGCTTTTGACGACAAATCTTTTTACAGAAAGTTCAAGATTTTATCATCTTTCCAGGTCGAGATATACCGAAAACAAAACAAAAAACAATTTTCAAATGCTTTTTGTGATATTTAAAGCAGTGGGACAACACACTGTCATGTATCTTTTCGATTTTGAATATGGAAAAGACTATTGATAGAAGTCAATCAGGATTTGTTATTACTATCCTTATAGAGCGTTTCAAGGCGCATCTTTAAAAAAAAATTCAAGGTTTTATCATTTATCTACGTCGAGATATATGCAAAATAAAAAATGTTGCAAAACTTTTGCAACATCCGGTATCTGCTGACTACAAATATCATTGGCTGATTAATTTCAATTCATAGTTCTTCACAGATATTGAAATATTCATTTTGTTTTTCAGGATCAAGATGTGAATGAAAAACAACATAAAGAAAAACAAAAAAGAATTACAACTAGGAATGCACCAGTCCCCAGTCCTGACTGGTGAACTGGGTCCCAGTCGGACTGAGTAAAACTTCGAGTTCTAGCAAAAATACTTATAGATTCTTGTTCTATGTAAAGTAAGTATCATTGGCTGTAAGGCCCAGTCGGACTGGGTGGGTACCTAGTCCGACTGGGTCTAACATCGAATGACAGTGAGAATTCATAAAACAAGAATCCATAGGTATTTTTGCTAGAACTCGAAGTTTTACCTAGTCGGATTGGTACCCAGTTACTGGCACTGGTGCACCCCTAATTACAACTTTATCTTATCAATGTCCATTAACAGTTGATGGTCCATATGATCTTACTGAAGCAAAACATTCTATTAAATTTTATGAGCATAGAAAAAACCATCGAATCAAATTATATCACCATTTCATGACAAACCATAGATTAAAACGATTTTGATGCTCGATATTTTAACACGAGCTGTTATCAAAAATCAAGATCTTAGGATAACAAAATTATTTGATGAAAATGATGATGTAATTGATCATTTATATAGAGTTCCATGTCCATTGACTGACGGTCGAATTAATTTACGAGGATATGATCAACCAATTGAATCAAATATACCATGTCGACATCATAAAATTCCATTTAGTGCATTAAAATCTCATTTTCGACATTATCATCATGTTTCTGATGCATTTGCACAAGATCTATTTGATTGATTCGAAGAAATTCTAAATAAAACTGATGCTACTTCGGCCTAATTACCTCAATCAGCATGATTATAAGAAATAAAAACCTGAAAATTGTTTCTGTTGATATCTGTCTTCTTTATTAGAAATTCTGTATTTGTGGAAAAAAAAATTCCATGGTTTGATACAAATATTTAAATCATTCTTTCCTATGAATATTTGATTAGGTGTCTATAGTTCAGGGTGTGGGTGTCGGTGTAGAGAAAGTCATCGCCCACACCTACACACACACCCACACCATCTTGTACAAAATAATTAATATTGAATAGAATCAGATGCAATAAGGCAGAAACTAAGTCGAGTGGTTTTCTCGTCGCATAATGACTTCATGTTGCTTCGATGCTCCAACATTAGAATAGTAATCGCCGACTCGAATGAAACCATAATGCTCATAAAACTTTTGTGCCTTTAAATTGCACGACACTGTTGAGAGCCAAACAGGGCGTCCCTTGAATCGTTCTTCCAGCCATGATAGAGTCACATTCATCAGTTGTTGTCCAAGTCCAAGAGATCGTCGATCGCGTCGAACATACAAAAATTCAATTTCACCGTCTTCACCCTGGCAAGCTTGAGGATGAGGTAGTATACATGAACAAGCAATGATAAAAGCGACGAGTTCATCATTAGTCTTGTCTTCTACCACCCACATTGCTCGCAGTGGATCGGCAATTTTGCTGGCATACCATTCTGGAGTCTTTGTTGAACGAAAGTGGGATTCGATATCACATTGAGAAAAGGGAATGGCTAAATCTTCGATATACGTTTCTCGAAATGTCTGCTTGGCAACTTGAGAGAGGGCAACATTGTCAGTGTCACAAGCACGACGAAGAAGGAATTGGCTAGTCATGTCTTAGGCAGAAGTAGTTGTCTGATGTCGAATTTTTTCAACCGAAGAAAGATAGATGAAACGAACGTTATCTAGATATATGATGCAGTAAGTGTGCTGTCACAATGCAGTCATTCGCTGCTTATCTCTGGCGTGTTTGCACATGCTGGGCGTACAGATAAGAAATTTGAAAAAATGAATCTAAACATTCGCTTAGTAGACGACTGATGGTATATGAGTTTGCGGATAGATATTATTGAGGTAGACTTTAGTGAAGTTGAGCGTCTCCATCCCATGAAAACTCCTTACTCGTTTTGTTTTTGATACAGGGACGATTGTTGATATCGGTGACTGCTGGAGTTGTTATTTAGCTGTTTCAAGCCGCTTAATAGAGCTTTTATCAACACTTCAAGAGCTGATCAGCGCTTAATTACATCTAAAGTGCTTATAAGTGCTGAAAAATGGGCGCTTTAAAACACTTATAGGGCTTAAAATTTGAATTTTAGGTTTTGTTAAGCTAGCTTAATGTTGCATGAAGAGTGTAATCAAATATCTTCAGATAGATGAATGCATTCTGCTGCATCGAAAACTATTCAGACGGAGACAACGTAAAATATTGCAGAGTGTGGGTCGTAGATATTATTTTATCTCATACCCACATCCTAATATGCTTTGCATTTCAATTTTCAATCACTTAATATGTTGTATTAAAAAACAAAATATACCAGAAGATGCAGCGTGAAAAGCTCTATAATTTATAAAGGAACAGTTTCTCTTATATATGAAATAAGAGAAATATTACTTCTTTGGGTCAGCGAAAATTGGTCGCACAGAATTTTGTTTTTTTTGAAAATAAAAAGTACACAATTAAAGCAAGCTTAACTTTGTAGATTGTAGAGCTTTGTACGCTGCATCTTGTGATGTATTTTGTTTTTCTTAAATAAAAGATATCAGGCGACAAAAAGATGCAATAAGAAAAAATGAATTGATCTTCTACCAAAAAAATATCGTTTCCTCGGGGTCGAAAATTGGTCGCTCGAAATTTCGTTCATTTTGAAAACAAAAAATGCAACTATAAAACAAGTGATCTTATGTAAATTGTAGAGCTTCTCGCGCTGCATCTTGTGGTGTATTTTGTTTTTTAGTACAATGCATTAAGTGGTTGAAACATTTAACCTGCCTTATCCGTTAGTTAAGTTTTACACAAAAACAGCTCTTATCAAAATTTTATTATTATGATATTAGTTGAAGATTGATCGAATAGCACCGAAAAATAGAACATCGTTTTCTCTATCACCATGTAAAAAAAGAAAATTTTCTTCAAACTTTCTTTAGCGAAATTTGGTAATGGCGACATTACTTTTGGATTGACCTAAGTAATTAGTCTTTTCGTGTAGATCAAGTAACTTCAAAATAAAAACATATTCATTAAAATCTTTAAATCTATGCAAAAAGCTTGAAAAATGGTATTTTTGATGATGAAGTGAACATAAAATTGATACTTTTTCACATTCATTGATTAAAATTGACATATTGATTAAAAAATGCAGTGAATTTGTTTAAAAATTAAATTCAATGTATGATTTTCAAATAAAATGCTGATATTTATCGACAAGAAATGAAGGGTGCGGGCGTTGTAATGAACATCCACACCCCTAGCAGAGAAAATCGAACAATCACGAGCAGGGATGCCACCTGGTCAAGTCAAAAAAGCGGAAAGTTCAGTTAGAAAAGCGGAAAGAAAAAGTACAAAAAACGGAAAATTTGCGGAAAGCTGTTTTTTGTGAAACTTTGACATTGCTATGGGTGTCAATAACTTTTTGCTTCTTTCTGTGATACTTCTTCATTCTGAAAGTTCCAAAACGCGATGAGAAATACATAACGAAGATGGATATTTTATGAAGCATATGACTTTTTTTCAAATCAGTTACGTGTGCTGATCCAATGGGTTTCGCTTAGAAACTCCTTTTGAAGCCGTGGAACTATATGCATGTTCGTATGACAATGAAGTATTTCAATGAATCTGTATCTCTGCAACGATTGAAGCGACTGACATTCAATTGCCGTAATAATCGGATATATGTATCGGTTCCGAAAAAACAATTACGGTAGTAGCACTGCTTGTCGAAATAGAACACAGAATGCATCATAGAGAAAATAATAGACTGTAAATCACAGCTAAATAGAGACCTGCATCGGAGTTAATTTCGAAATCGTTTCGGAGTCAAATAAATTTCTTGCCAATAATTCATTTGAACATTAGAATCTTTATGCGTTGTAGGCTTTGCTCTTTGGCTGATTTCTTACAATCGGATATATCTTGGAGGCCCAATCAACGTCACATTGAAGTTAATCGATTCAAAGAGGAAATCGGAGTCGAAAAATTCGGAATCAACGTTTATTCCGACTTTCTCTTTGTGTCCGTAGGCCTCAATGTGATGTTGATTGAACCTCCGAGATACATCAGCCGGTACAAAGTCAATCAAAGAGCAAAGCCTACAAAAGCACAACGATTCTGATGTTCAAAATGAATTATTGGCAAGATACTTATTTTGACTTCGAAACAACTTCGAAATTCATTTCGATGCAGATCACTGCATCTAACATAGTGAACATAATCGTAATGAATTTTATTGCCACAAATTTATAAATAAAGGACAAATTTTAAGTTTCTCATATAAAAAAGCAGAAAATTGCAGAACAGCGGAAAAAAGGTGAAAAAGTGGAACTTTTCCTCAAAAAGCGGAAGAGGTGGCAACCCTGATCAGCACGTCGATATTCAGCTCACCTTCTTGAAACGACTTAAATGTTAATGCACGAATGACGTTGCTTGATTTAATTTTAATTTACGTACTCTGATCCAGACTACAATTCACTTTGACGATGATATTTACGTTAGTGATCATGATTTATTGAATGATAACTACTGTTCTTCTATGCTGAGTTTTCAACAAGAGGACAAGTTATTTTTATATGAAAAAGCGGAAAAAAGCGGAACAGCGGAAAAAACGAGAAAAGCGGAAAATGTGACATCTCTGTGCATGGCTTAAACTGAAAGGTAAAGTTCCAGAAAAACTCTGAAATTCCTGAAGAATATTCTGATTGCTTGAAGAATCCTTATATAGTAGTGCACATGAAATTATTGATTCAATAACTATTACACTGCAAAAAGGGTGTGGCTGTAAGTGTAGGTGTGAGTGTGAGTGTCATAAGAGAATGGAATATTTACACCTACGCCCACACCCACACCCTCACTTATTGTACTCTTTGTTTCTTTTTTTCTTTGGATTGGGTGTGGATGTGGGCATGGATATGGATCTTCTCTTCAACAGAACTCACACCCACACCCTCAAGATATCGAGTATATGCTTTTCTTTGTCGTAATCTCTTTACATGAAAACAGACGATTAACGTATTTGAGTGTGCATTCTCCAGTCGGTACCTGTGAATTATCACTAGTCATTATACGTGTTCATGTCCAGTACTTAAGTTTGCAAAGTACGATGTAGAATCGTTTAATCATGTAACAAACGTCCAATTGCAGAAAAGGTATAAGTATTACAAGATTGACACCTCCTGTATTTTTATAGTAATAAGAATGTTAAAAGACGTATATAAATGTGCGGATCTTTCTTCTTTTGTTGTTATTAAACAATCATGTCTTATAATGATAGAATTAAAACAAGTATTATCAATTATGAATTAACTTACAAGAGTATTATTTACATTGAAAAATCAATATAAAAGAGAAAGATGCACAGAAAATTTCTAGAAAATACATTTGATTATTTATCTCATATCTATATGTATTGAAAATGTGTTAAAATCAAATTGCTCTAAAGTCGCAAGCAAAATCTAAGTATGTGTTCTGCAAGTGTACGAACTTCTAATTAGATGTAGTACTTTGACTTCACTTTAGCAAAAAAAATACAGAGATAAACGAGATGTTTTTTTCAACATTTGCATTTTATTGTTGGTATTCATTACTTGTCAAAATTTGAGAAAACCTTTCGAGAGTAAAGAATTCAAATTTGGGTGTGAGCGTGGGTGTTGATCTTCTCTTCACCCACACCCACACCCGCCTTTATTGGAAACAAAGAATTTCAATGATTTCAGAGAACATAAGGATGTATATCTATCCACCTATTCATCGACTAAGTTAAACTCTTACTAACTATATAGAAGAAGAAACAATCCACTAAATGGCATCAGACAAATATCTCAAAGCAACAATTTGCAATTGACATGAAAAACAAAGCATGAAG
>CAJNOL010002756.1:0-32121 GCA_905250125.1 Rotaria sordida | reverse complement strand
CTAGCAAAACGAAAAACAAAAACAAAAATTGACGTTTTTCTATAAGTAAGGACAGTCGAACAAGTTCCAATGAATAGATATCTTTTATAGCAATTAAATATAAACGCGAATCTTTATACTTTCATCTTCAAGATAAATGTACATTTATTTATTTATTTATAAATCCAAAATATAATGATTTCGTAAATCGATGTGAAGCTATCACGACGGATTTAGGTGAACTTGAAGTCTGTAACGCTGAATATTGTGGGGATGGAAGCTGGATGAGGGTGCTCGGCAATGTGTACACAAGCACCTGCACCCAGATTTCCGCCCTGAAAAGCCCAAGTATTCAGGATTTTAGGTTTATCTAAATCCGTCCTAGTAGCCATTCGTCGTGTTAACTTTACATCGATATTTCTTAATAGAAAATGTTTTTATCTCAAAAAACTGAATTTTTAGAATTAGTCGTTTTTTTTTCTACTTTGTCCTGGATACTTTCTTTTGATAGTGAACTATAATGAATAAGGACGGTAGGTCAGTCATGATCGGATGCCGGAACTGATTCAATATTTGATGGTTCCAAGTGTTTATTAATTAATAATAATGATGCCCAAAATGAATTTTGTGAAAAGATAGGCTTTTTCTAATTATTTATTTCTATTATACAAAAAAGTACCAATAAATTGAAATTAAACAAAAGAAAAGGTAAAATTGTATGAGTAACTAGTCTTGTTTTTCAATTTAATTTTCAAAAGAAAGAGACAATTTTATAATTTATTAGATGATACTTATAGAAAGTGATTATTAATTATTGCCTTTATTTTCTGCTTTATAAAAGATTTAAATATTTCTTAGTTTCACGTACATAACTAAACTTCCAGTGTACTATGTAAAATTGCTATGAAACTTAATGATGATAAGTTTTCGAGTCAAAAATGGATCATTGAATCGAACAATAGTTTTTCATATGGTTCATCTTTATATATAAGGATCCAAGATAAGTTAATTCATCAACTAGAGCTTCTTTTAATGAAGATTTCTCATTTGATTATAAAGACTGAGTCATTGTACATACTAACTTTGTTATTATTTTGAATGTGGATGCATAGAGTTTGGAAAATTATCAAATTCTAGAAGATTGAGTTTTTTTTGTAGATAATGCGATCTTTATTTTAAGAATAGTCGAAATATTTACATGGGTATAATCATCAAAATCTGGCATAAGATAAAATAGAATTTTTTTGGTCATACGTATCAATTATGAGTAGATAATAAATGTTATAAAGAAGTAATTATCAATCACTTATTATGAAGGATAACTATATCGAATAAATCTTTTCAAGAAGCACGTTCTGGAATTAACAAAACCTTATTCTGTAAAATATACACAACAAACTATCAATGACCTCTATTACTGATCTTTATATATGTATTCAATTCCATTGACAAAATCAGAGAACCTGTGAGGAATATCAAACTCTCAAAATTATTTCGAATGTTAAAATAATGCTATTCAATACTATATTTGGTCATTACGTGATTGTGGATGATACAATAAAAAGAATGTTAAAGTGCATGCATCAGTCGGCATAGATTCCTCTCATTGTTGTTTTTTCTTTTACGTAGGATATCTTAGGTCAGGATTCGAGTATTTCCTGAAAGGATTCGCTCCAGAAAACTTTCCAAAATAGTCTAACAACTTTCCAAGTAGAACTTGACGAGCTCTATCGAATGGATACCTTTGAAGCTCAATTTGATAAACTCTTCCCTTCAGAAACGGTCAATCACAGGTTCGATCCGTAGATTTCTCCTAAGATCCGAAGAGACTCGCCCAGGAATACTTCCCAAGTCCAACATATAACTTCCTGACTGGATCTAAATGAGATCTATCGAATGGACATCATTCGAGCTTGATTCGATGCTTCTCTTCCCAGAGAAACGTCTAATCCAGGGCTCAATTATTCAGTTTTCCAAGAAAACCCGAACCGATTTATCCAGAAGTGCTTTCCAACTGAGACATATGGCTTTTCAAAAAGATCTCAACGAGATCTATCGAATGAAGTCTCTTAGAACTTGATTCAATGCTTTCCTTCTGAGAAAAATGCCTGATCTGGGATCCACTCGTTCCGCTTTTCAATAAATGCCGTAGCGAATCGCCCTAGAGTTGTCTGCAACTCTAATACATTACTTTCCCGATGGAATCTGATGCGCTCTACCGATTGGATACCTTTTAAGCAGAATCAGATGGTGCTGAGCCAAGAAAATCTGGAAAAAACTAGGGGCATCCTAGACTTTTCTGTAAAATCTTACAGAATTCGTTCAAAAGCACTTTCCAACAACTAGATGAAAGTTTAGAAGTAGATCGTGATCAGCTCTACCGATGGAGTACTTTTTTAGCCGACTCCAATAGAGTTGGCTTTTGGAAACGCCCGATACAAAGTCATAAATTCAGTTTTTCGTAGAAAGAGCCTGTCGTAATCCGGCCAACCATTGGTTTCAACTACATGATTGATTTATTGTTGATAGAACTCGACGAGCTCTATGTAAGAGACTCTTCGCTGATCTGATTCGTCTATCCAGTGCCACCGAGATCGAGTAATTTCCGCCTACTTAGTAAATTTTTCTCATTGAAGCCGTTGCGCTTGGCTGAGAATCACTCTTACAGCGGGTGACAAAACTGTACAGAGAAATATCAGCAATCTCTTTCAAACAGACAGCTCGTTCATCCGATTCGGGTACCCGCCCCACTCCCCGAAAGCAAAATGCTACTTTTTGCATAGTTAACCAAGATGCTTCAGGAAATCGGCGCGGATGCTTCCAGATTCACGTAGTTTCTTTTGTTTCCTCCTAATTCATGCAGAGAAAAAATAGATAAGCATTGAATTCGGTTACAGAAATCATCCAATGAAACTTTTTCTTCGTTTCGAAATAAGATGCTGCGCGGTGAGGTTTTTTTCTTCTCGTTGTCTTATCCCGCATGATAAATTAATTTTCTTTTCCTTCTCTTGATATCGTGCACGATAAATTCTTTCCCCTCTCGTTTCATAGTTCTCCTCGAATTAAAACCCTTCAATCCATTCTATTACAGCTGTTGAGTGGCCGGTATGTGCTCATTCTATTGATTGTATATTTTGCGAGGCATAAAACATATGATCGGGAGGCAACGACGTGCGCCATCAACCCTTAGAACATTCACCCGGGTATCCATTCGATTGAATTCTTCGAGTTCTCGCTCGAACCATCAGCCATGTAGTTTGAACCAAGGATGAAGTGAATCGTGACAGGTTCTGCCACGAAAAAGCTAATTTCTCACAGGAAATAACAGGTTTTCAAAAGATAGAGGCATCAAATTGAGCTCGGAAACTGTCCAATCGATAGAGCATGTCAGGCTCTAATTCAGAAGTTCTACGAAAACGTTAGGAAGTCCTGCTAGGCGAATCCTGAGAAGTTTACGGAACAACCTAGGATTTCGGCTAGTTTTTACTGATTTCCTTTCCTCAGGAACATGTGGTTTTACTCAAAAGCTGCTTATTCGATACATCTCATCTAGATCTGTTTAGAAGATCATATGTCCCAGTTGGAATGTATTTCTTAGTGAATCCTTACGGTTTTCATTAAAAACTGGAAAACTAGACCCTGGCTTAAACATTTTTCTGGGACGAGGAGCATTGAATCAAGTTCTAAGGGTATCCATTCGATAGATCTCTTTGAGATCTATTTGGAAACCCATATGTCTCAGTTGGAAAGCACTTCTGGACGAATCGGTTCTGGTTTTATTGAAAAACTGAATAATTGAGCCCTGGATTAGACGTTTCTCTGGAAAGGGGAGCATCGAATCTAGCTCGATTGATGTCCATTCGATAGATCTCGTTTAGATCCAGTCAGGAAGTTATATGTTGGACTTGGAAAGTACTCCTGGACGAGTCTCTTCAGGTCTTAGGAGAAATCAACGGATCGAATCTGTGATTGACCGTTTCTGAAGGGAAAGGTTTATCAAATTGAGCTCCAAGGGTGTCCATTCGATAGAGCTCGTCGAATTCTACTTGGAAAGTTGAATCATTTCGCTGGAAAGTGCGTCTGAACGAATCGCGACAAGTACTATTTGAAAAAGCTAGTTTCTGGTGCGGATTGAAAGTTTTGAGGGCGAGAGGGGTATAGAATGGGGCACCAAAGATGTACATTCGATAGAGCTCGTCAAGATCTACCTGGAAACTCAATGAGTAAGTTCGAAAAGATTCCTGGGCGAATCGCGACAAGTTTATCCAGAATTGTCTGCATTTTACACGTTTTTTTGATGATATTTAGGGATTTTCGCGGTTTGAGAGGAGCTAAAGAAAAATGAATTATGGGGTTGAATAGAGCTCGTCGAGTTCTACTTGGAAAGTTGTTAGACTATTTTGGAAAGTTTTCTGGAGCGAATCCTTTCAGGAAATACTCGAATCCTGACCTAAGATATCCTACATGTATCTGAAGTATATTTTGAATATTGTTTATGGCGAAACAAAGCCTCTTTAACCAATATAACGAAATCAATTCAAATTTGGCACAACGACAAAAATCCGTCTTGTCAAAGTAGATTAAAATAGGTTACGAATAATGTAACTTTATTAACATTACTTTGGGGACTAGAAAAATTCGATGGGAGTGTCATATTCAATGCAAAATAATACGTCTATTTTTACGTATTATTAAATCGACTTTTTAAAGTAAGTCCTTTTTGAAGTTATTCGTTATTATTGTTTTTGTTACTCAGAGTTATACGGAGTAAATTTATCTGAAATAATTAAATATTTTTTTTCTTTATTTTAGGTGAATTTCAACATCAAAATTGAACTGTAAGTATTTTATTTAATTAAATAAATTTTTTTCTTTATTTTAGGTCAATTTCAACATGGAAATGAAACAGTACGTATCTTGTTTAATTAAATCATGTTTTTTTATTTTAGATCAATTTCGACATCAAAAGTGAACAGTAATCATCGTATTTAATTAAATGAATTGTTTTTCTCTATTCTAAATCAATTTGAACATGAAAATTGAACAGTAAGTATTTTATTTAATTAAATCATTTTTTTTCTTTATTTTCGGTCAGTTTTAATATCGAAACTGAACAGGAAGTATCTTATTCAATTAAATAAATTTGTTTTTATTTTAGGTAGTGGTGCAACAAACCCTGTTTATCTGCATAAAACTGTAAATTTTCGATATGAAACTCCCAAATCTAACCAAATCTTCGTGTCAATCATAATCAGTTTTATTCGCTCTATCTGATACTGATATTTATTTATCAAATCTAAAAAGAGTACTTCTAAGATTTGGTAGCATTTGGTGGAAAAATGCACTTTTTACTAAATACTACCAAATCTTAGAAGTACTCTTTTAAGATTTGATAAATAAATATCAGTATTAGATAGAGCGAATAAAACTGGTTATGATTGACACGAAGACTTGGTTAGATTTGGGAGTTTCATACCGAAAATTTACAATCTTTATGCAGATAAACAGGATTTGTTGCACCTCTATTAGTATCAGGTTTAGCTATAGAATTCCTATAGGATCCCGTCGGATCCTGCACTTTCCGACATCTTCCAACTGGCGGATTTCTGTCGGAATTTATCGGATTAAGTCAGATTTCCAACAGGATCCAACGGGATCCTGAACCTGGATTACTCGCCCTGGGTACATTTGCATACCGGCTAAATGACTATTAAACATTTTTAGAAATTTGCACATAAATTTCACATATGGATCTCCAATATAATTCAATAGTTCTTGGAATTGATCTAAAATTTAGTCCACACGGAAAAATATCAATGTGGTCAACCGCAGTTGAAACTGGTTTTCTTTTGTCCAAATTGTCTTTTAGGTCATATAAAATATGCGAGATCTATATTTCAGCTACAATGAGGCTACACCAACTAGTTGTTTGTTACAGACACTCTAGTTTTTGTTTGCCTTGTTGCTATTTCATTTTCGCATTCCGTTTTTCTTATCTTTGACATTATTGTCTTAACCATTGATTTAACTGACAAATAAGCTCGTTGTACACATCCGTTATATCTACAGCAGACATGGGTTCCATAAAGTCAATTTATTAGGGAAAGCAATAAAGTATTGAATGAATCTATTTTGTCTTCTCTCTTCCCAGCAGTAGACATTCTCACAGCAAAAACTTCGTCGCTCGAGTATTAAATCATCTGACAGTGTATTACAAGCTTTAAATTATTGTATTCTCATCTTGATGTTCATGTAAACAGTTGTCTGAAATTTGAACAATTATTCTTTTCTTGAAAAAATTATAGACGTAAAAATCAACTGGAAAGATAGAAGGGTTGTTCTTCAGATTGTTTAACTATTTAATATTAGCAGCTATTTGATTCTCTCTCTAATTGTGAACTAATAGATAAAGTTTTTTTCAGACATTTTCATTTTGATTTTAAATTTTGTTAAAAATAAAACTGAAACAAACTACGAATGTCGAATGGGAAGTTCAATTTTATTGGTAACAAATAGCAAAGAAAATTAATCATTGTGTATCATCCATTGAATGTTGATTAATCAGACTTCAATTCTTTTGATGAAAGTCGTCAAGTATTATATAAGCATTTTGAGAGAGATTAGAGTCAATTTACAATTATGCTATAGGCCGTGATGCAACAGTAAACTTTTGAGATTGCTTATTGTGTCAGAAGAGAGTTAAAATAATCATGTCGTGTATATACATAATGGGAAGTGTATTCATCAAGATAACAATAAATAAAATCATGAGACTATGTGTCAATCCTCCTACATGAACTACATAGTCGATTTGAATATAAGTATATGTTGAGATAAGCAGTCTTACTTTAATATGAACAGGAGGCATGATCAACTCAGGAAAGCAATTACTATCCTTTGTGTAGTGTTGGTATGTTGTTCATGACAACAGGTCTCAACGCACTATTATGTATCTCCATAACCTCAGGAACATTAATATTGTTTACTTTTCAAAGTTCTAAGTTGATCAGTGGACGCTTTTTTATTCTGATCATCTGGCGACTGTGGCAATTCAATGCCTCGCTACTTATTGTCATCGACCTGTTAAATACAGATTTTTATCTGCGCAAAACTCAAAAGTCGCATTATTTAGAATATTCACAAACGTATTCCGGCCAATTAAAATTGGAAGGAATCTTTCGAGTGTTCTAGAACACTCTAAGTCTTATTTTTACTGTCGTTCAGCGCCTTTTTCTGTTGCGAAGAACTCTTTTTATGAAAGGCTGAGCCACATTTCATATTGAATAATTTTTAACTCTTCTACAGTTTTTATGAATCCGACGAGCCCCACAACACTGTTTTTCGTTATTTTTTACTTAAAGATCTATCCTTTTGGGAACCATCTTTCCACTAATCGTTAGTCTTCTACAGATGCACAAGTGTCATATCAAATGTCGTACAAAAATTTTACCAGTAAGAGACTGAAATGTGGATCTGCATGGGCCCTCTAACACCTTTGGTGTTATATAGATGTTTTGTTTTATTCATATTACATCTGCCCTCTATTGTCTTGAGAGTTTATTTACCTACAATTCGTTACTTCAACACTGACAATAGTGAATCGTGTGTCTTTTTATCTTTGTCTGATGGATTTTGTTATATTTTGGTCGAGATATTTCTGCCATCGACTTTGATCATAGTCATGACAATCATACTCGAGTTTTTTCCATTGAAAACAGCCATCCTGAAAACTTCAAAATTTGTTCAAGCACAGAACTTTTAATATAAGTGACCATACTATAGTCATATACATTGTTCATTCAATAACTTTTTAAAGCCGTAATTTTATCATAACCTCTTCTCAAAAACTTTTTAAAAATGCAATCATTCTCATATATCACAAGCATACACTAACGTGTTCGCGCTTCGATGAAAATCATGATATAAGCTTTAATTCATCAGATCTAGCGCAAAATGGACAAAAAAATCAAATTCTCCTAAGTCATTTACATGTGGGTTCCACTGGATCCATAAAATACTATTTGTGTGATAAAATGAGAATACCGTCCGATGGTTAACTTACAACACAAAAACGTTCGTTGTAAGCGGCTTATAAGAAAAAAAAAGGAAAGATTATTACATGCCCTTTATATTACTACTAGCGAGAATCCGTGCATACTGCACGGTGGTTTTTTATCATCGAAAGCAAGTTTTTCGTGAGGATCAGGGGATTATTAGATATATACTTAAAATCTTTATCTCCGTTCTATCAAAACAATTTATTTACATCATTTTCATTTCATTCTAAAACAACAAATTTACAAAATTTCTTTGAAAACAATGTTTTTAGTTTTATGTCTTTCACTGTTTTTTTCTTCTTTGATGATTTGTACTTTGATAGACGTTAGAGAGCGAACCCTTGAAAAAGCAACATAGAGTTGTCCATGGCTAAAAACTGGTCGTCGTAGAAGTAATCCTAATCGATCAAAAGTCTGCCTTTGTGATTTGTTAATTGTCATAGCAAATGAAAACCGAATAGGAAATTGATGTCTACGTAGTTGAAAGGGCAAAAATGGATCAGACGGTGTCAAAGTAATTTTTGTTATTAGAACTCGGCTTCCGTTGTTAGATCCAGTTGCGACTTCACAATCAATCGTGTGATTTAGTAGACGTCGCACAATCAGCCGAATTCCATTGCATAGATCTTGATGAATATCAAGGTTGCGAAGAAGCATAACAATTGCACCGATCTTTAGTTTAAGTTTATGAGAAGGCATTCCTGATGGTGTAAGGCTATTCAAAAATTCTGTGGGATAGTTGGTAACATCATCACCATCTTCACATTCTACTTCATCCACACTTGTGTACGTTTTTTCTGTTCCGGATAGCCGTTGAAGAACTTCTTCATTTATCAGAAGAGAATGTTCATTTTTGGGACAAAGAATTGTTCTGTTGCATAGAGTTAGAACATCTTCTATAGAAATGTGTTGGCCAAAGATCTCCTCGACAAAATTACCGTTTAACATAAAGGAGTTAGGCAATTCGATTTCATCATCTTCGTTCGATGTTAATTCACCATTGCCAAGCTTAATAAGTCACTTTGAGAACTCTTCTTCACCTGGTCCTGTTTTCATGTTCTGGTGTAGATGCATGACTTTGAAGTAAGGCCAAAGGTTGGAACTTTTGAGACTTGCTGCAATTAATTCTGATCTGTTTGCAAGCCGAATAACTGGAAGAACTTGTCGAAAATCTCCACCGAGTATCACAATTTTTCCTCCAAAAGGTGCATCGATGTTCATTATATCTCTCAGCAAAATATTAACTGCATTGAGAGCATAAGATTGAGCCATTGTTGCTTCGTCCCAGATAAAAACTTGAGCCTTTCTAATCTCTTCAGCCTCCTTACTTCCTTCAGGCAATAAACTTGCAGCAATTCCTGTCCATGCAACTGTCATAACATGTACTTCTTGTCCCATGAATAAATGGTACAGGGTGTTATAAAGATAGGTTTTTCCTGTACCTCCAGGATCATTGGTAAAAAAATATGAGCCAGCAGTGGTGGTTGATTGTTTACGATGACTTGCAAGAATTGCATCTGCTACTGAACGTTGATCTAAATTCAACATTGCATACATTTCTTGTCCTGTTCGAAATTCTTCTTCTTTATTGATAACTTTTGATTCAAATGAATAAGGAACAGGTGTTGATGATGGTATACCAAAATCACTGCAACTGCGGCCTTGTTCTTTCAGTTTTTCATCGATTGCATAAAATCCCATTGCTTCTGCTATTTCAGCATCCACCTGTTGCATGAAGTACTCGGCCATATGTGCTTTAAATGAATTCCAGAGGTCTACAGGTTTTGCTGGATTACAGTATAGAAGTATCACACAGAAAAGTGTTCTTAGTTGTTGTGGCATCTGGAAGATAACGGCTTCAGGCATGCATCTTTCATATTCAGTATCATCACATAATAGACCTCGTCTTTTAGCAGCTTCCATAAATGTTTGACAGACTTGACCATCTACTGTTTTAAGATCATCAAAACTACAGGCACCAGGAATATATAACAGTAATAATCGAAGATGATTGTGTTCTACATCACTGGGGCTGATGGAGTACATTCTACCGATGACGTTTTCACCTTGTAGTCGATCCTTCCATGTTCCATTACGTTCAAAAACAAAGTGCTGTGGAATATCATGGTAAAGATATTGTCGAGCATCTGGATTTTTTGAATTTAATTTGAACCATGCAGTAAGTGTCGTGTCTTTCATAGTAGCTCTTTCCAATGCTTGTCGTTCGTTTTCTTCAGCAAAATAAACTGGTCGCTGATTTTGGAAGATGGACGGCTAATCGAATAATAGCATGAGACTTATTATGTAATGGAAATTCAAAAGTCTTCATGCAGCTTCAGGTGCGCTTACGTATCTTGCATCGAGATGTGCTTTAATTTCATCCCATTCCAAAGTTCCTTGAGCAGCAGCAACACCTTCTTGAACTGGTCGTTGTGATTTAATGTTAGCACAATCATGTCCCTTGTAAATGTATTTAAATAAATATTTGATACTTTTCACAGTTGCACAAATTTCCACATTAATATGAGCATTGTATTTCATTAGTAAATATGGGTTATATGGGACTATCCACCTATTGTCAACTTCATACTTGCCAATAGTCATAGCAATTCCATTATCTCTTCTTCGATATCGCGGATATCCATCCTTATTCGGAAGAGTATCATTTTGAAATTCTGTTGAGCACTTGTCATCTTCCATGCAAGGAGAATGTGGGTTTAATGTTCCACATGGTCCATGAATCATATGCCTTCTCACACATTCATATAATTGTGGAAATTGGACATGATCCGGTATTTCACTGCAGACGATATGGTCAATGTGATTTTCATCTTTTGGGTTATCTTCGTTGGCCAAAATGACAAGCATGTGACAATGTGGTAAGCCATGCTGTTGAAATTCGATTACGAAGACATTGGCTATGGTTCGTCCTAATATATGTTTCTTGAAAATATCATCAATAAGTTCATTAAGTTTGAGTTTAAAGACTCTGGTAATTAGATCAAGTCTATCGAAAGGAGTTTATCCAGGAAAAAGCTGCTCTTCGATTTTCCTCCATGTTGGGAAAAGCGATATACCACGAAACAGTTTTAATTCGTGCAAAACGGGTTTAGGTTCTTCTCTAGGTTTAATATGAAAACGATGAAATTTGTACCAGAAACCTTCTTCTCTTGCTGAAGTCGTTTGTACAATAGACCGATTATTTAGAGTAATGCTATGTTTTCCGACAGATGTAATTCCTGCCATTTTGACACAAATTCCGTGATACAACTATTGATACTCCTTCTATGTTGGATCGTAAATCTTCTGGATAATTTCCTCTTTCCGTTTTAGCACACACAGTCATTATACACGCAGATTGTGAAACATTATCTTTTAACAGGTTTTGTTTAGCTTGACAAATTTATGACTTTCTCACGGCGCAATTCTCTGCTATTGAAATTTCTGATAAGCTGTGCACACAGAAAAACAATGTGACACATGAATCGTAAAATATGACACATTTTGCATCACAGTTTTGCAACAGATCCCATACATTCCCAATCCGTAGTTCGAGTCTAATCTATGTCGATTTGGGGTGTGGGTGTGTATGTCGGTGGGAGTGACGAGAAGAGTCACATCCACACCCAAATCCCACACTCACATACCCGTATCCACCCTTCGCTTGGATGCATATGTCAATAAGATTAACGATAAAGTAAAGAGAAGGAGTTGTTTATTTCCTTTTGAATATAATCAACAGACTTCTTTTATTTAAAGTTTCAAAAAACTTCTGATGAGATATATTTCCATAATAGAGTTTACTCAATTGTTTTCATTAGATCAATCGAAGTCAGCTCAGATCTTTAAAGGTATATATACAGTTTTTTCCTATCATCGATTTTCATGCAATAATTATTATAGAATAGTTTTATATTTATATGAACAGTATCAAAATTGCATCGAAAACTGAAAAATCATTTGATAACTTTCATCAGTTTCAATCTACCATCAAGCCGAAGAACATTCACCTACTTTGCTCAGATTTTTTTATATAGTAAATTATATCAATGGAAATCATATTTAACAATAAGAAAATGATTATCTTCGAACAAATTTATCTAAATAATGTTTATTTATGACTAGTCAATATATACACATAGTTGCCATTGCCATTAATAGCGCAATATTCGAAAACACCTACTACAGGATGGACGTCTTCCGATGATGTGTGTTGATGATAAATAATCTTTTAACCACTGAATAAGTTCATCATTGTTTGATGTACTTTCATCATTAGAATTATCATCGTTTGCTAATACTGCCAAGTGTTTGGAATTCATTTCAACTTTACACAGAACATGTAATTTTTGAAGATTGATCATGTTTTTCACGAGACAAATGACACTTTCACGATTTTTGACATCAATGAAAAGCACTTCATACTGAACACCCAATGGTGTATGACTCAATGTAATACATTCTTCTTCATTAAATACACGATTAAAACTTCGTAAATCAAGTTGACGAATTGATGCATTTGTATATTTGAATAATGACATTTGTAATGGTAATAATGCATCTTGTCGAATATCTAGTCTGTTAAGATGAGGTGTTTGATCAAGTAAAGATTTCTAATTGAGATTGAAAAATATCTGTATAAGATAATATTCTAAGTGTTTGTGATTGATTCAAACTTGAAACAATAGACCAAAATTGATCATTGATAGGAAATTTTATACAAAGATATTCAATGTTAGGAAGACGAATGTGAGATGGAATCGACTGGTCAAAGAATGATTCATTATGAATTTTAGTTATATTGTTATAAAACTCTTGTTCATCATCATTTGAATATGTTGACTTCCATGAATCAGGAAGCTTATTTTTCATATAATTCGATGTAGTAGATGAAGTGGAGAGATAAATAGTTCTATTATATCTAAGACATTGAACAAAACATTTATGTTCATTAATCCAAAATGAACTTTGAAATGAATTAATTAAATTATCAGCTCGTTTTTGTATATTTTGATTGAAACGAAATGTGTCGCTCATCTTGAGTTTAAATACTTTAAGTTTTAGCAAGTAATTACGAATGATTTGTTCCCATTGATTACCATTGATCAATGTACACCATAAACTGATATCCAACTGACGTAAATTAGGTATGTTTTGCAACAAGGAAATCGTTTTTAAAGTCTCCGATATTTCAAAAATAGTAATCTTCAAATTGCTTAGTGTTAGAAGTGAAGATAGTGTGTAGTCTTCATCGATACAGAATTCAATGCACACTGAAAGACGTCGAAGGTGAAGTGTGTGTTCAAATAATCGATTTATCTGATTAGATTTAACTTTACTTCTCCATATAGATAGACACTGGATAGATGAGAAAATAATTATTCGTATACAAAAAAAGTTTTGTTCTCCAATTTAAATATCAAAATCACAATGAATGAGTTTTGGTAAACTCCAAATCTTATTGATAATTAATTGAAAATTAACTTAATCGTTTGAACAAGAGCAAGAGTCGAAATATAAATGAATGAGATTACAAAGATGATGACATTCATTGATAATTTTCATTAGCATATCATATGAATAAAGGTTAGATACTGAAAGTAATCGTAATTGATTGAATTGAGTAAATGATGGTATATAAGAAAAAAACAGATTAATTTGTTCTGGAATATCTCTATAGTCAGAAAGAGAAAGTTTAATAATTCGATTAGTAACAAAATAATAAATGTTGTTGACATATCATATCAAAATTACGTTTTGACATAAATTCAAAATTAAAACAATAGAATCGATATTGCTTATAAAGGAGAAAATTGAAGCAAGAATTGAGACTATAAAATGCACGAAGAAGATCAATACCATCGAAATAATCAAATAGATCAAGTAAGATTTCATTCAGTAATAATTCTAAATTCATTATATTTTTTTTTCTTCATTTACAACTTCTATTGCCATATGTAATAAATCATAACACAATGTTTCGTATAAGATGATTGAATATAATAGTCTATTTGTTCATTTTATCTGTTACAAGTCAATGTATGAATCGATTCTATGAATAATACGAAGTCTGATAAAAAAACATGACGGAAACTATGAATCATTCAAGTAAATAAAAAAAGTATAGATGAACGACATGACCAGTCTGAAATATTGGTATAGTCCGTCAGGTCTAATCTATTTTTCTATTGATCTCGTCCAGCCTAGTCAACAACGAAAAGAAACAATTCAGTGACTTAAAAAATTTTAAAAAATCATGAATTTCATGAATTTTATGTCAAAAACATAAAGAAAAATGGGTTTGAGTGTACATTAAAGGAGAACCCACACGCATCCGTGAACGTTGACCGATATTGAGCCTGACATGTTGGCTTGCATTATGAACACGACGTAACAGAAAAAGCTTGTTAGCACAACCTCATTGGGGCAGAAATGTGGAACTCACATATATTCTTTAGCCTTGTTAAACTAGTACAAAATAGATGAAGTGAAAAACCTTTCATAGACTATAATTGCGTTCGAACATAATCAACTAGCAAAGTAAAGATTTGTCTTATTTATTTCTGTCTTTCGAACAGAAATTTTTATTTTTTCTACGAGCACCCTATTTATTGTTTGCATTATTGATATTCGCTCATTACTTTTCAATTTTTTAAATTCATGTTTTTCTAACTTAATATTCTTATTAGGATGTGGCTGTGGCTGTAGATGTGGATGTCAGATTCTTTCTAACCATACCCACATCCATTTGAATTTTATTTAGCAGTTTTTGTTAAAGATTTTCTTGAAACAGTAAAAGAATTAATGATTGATGTAACACAATCGTTTTATCAAAATTTTAAACTGATTCTACAATATACTATGTTATAATGTGTAAAAATAAAGGTGCACATTATAGTACAATGTCGCTATAATTTAAATGAAATAATTCAAATGAATTTGACATATTCTGAAATATATGAATCATATTTCAATGAAAAAATCAATCAATTGAATAAACATCTGAATGAATAAGTATTGTGAAATTTCAAGCACAAATTGACCTTGCAAATGATTAAAAACAAAATGAAAGAAAGAAAGAAAAATTATGGTACATGTACACATGTTTTTTCTTCTTTGCATCGTGAACAAGATCAATACAGATTTTTTTCCTTGCACCTGTAAATGAAAAAAAAGTCATTTTTCTAAGCCATGGAACGTCAAACAACTCAGTTAGATCTAATAGTATTTCTATTTTTTCTTCAAATTCAACCAAATCACACATATTCTATTTTCAATCTAAATAAATATTTCAATAACTCAATCAATTAAAATTCTTCTTTTGCATCTGTTTTCATCTTAATCACTTAAAATATAATTAAAAAAAATTTTTTTTTTCTTCAAACAATTCACTAATAATTTGAACATTATCAATTCTAGATTTGTGAATTTCAAATGGGTCAACATTTGTCTAGCATCAATTTACAAATAGTTAATTTACTTGAATCAAGTTATTCTATTCCTAGTCCAACTGCAATTGTATCTAGTATTGGTTCAGAAGATATTAGTTTATTTTTATCGTCAGAAATTTCATCGAATACAATTAATGATAAATATCAAATATCAAAACAATGGACTAGACAAATTCAAAATTATCTATATCATTTAATACATATACCAGAATTTGAAATAATCAATATTCAAATGGATAATATATATACATCTATAATTACTGATTATAAACAAATAATACAAAAAATAAATAATAATTTTGAAAACCAAGAACAATTAAGAATATCTTTTTTAAATAAAATTATAGATGATAATGATAATAAACAACAATCTTCATCAGTATCAAAACGTTCTATTATACAAAAATTAACTGAAAGACATGTTTCAACAAGACCTCATCATTCATCCAGATCAATAATAATAGATTTATCATTATCAAATAAGCGAGTTACAGAACAATTAGAAACAATTTTAAAGAAATTTTTAACTTCCAATATATCATTTAAAGATATTCTTTTTGTCTTAAATCAATTTCTATTTGATAAAAATAATATTTATGATTTACGAAATATTTTTATACAATTTAATGATCGATTTTTATCACATCGTCGTGAATGGGAAAATGAACAGATGACAAATAATAATAATAATAATAAAATAGTAAAACAAACAATAGGTTAGATTTTATATTTTCAATGAAATCCAATTTTTTAATTTTTTTTTCTTTTTGAATATTTTCAGATGCAAAATTATTTGCTCATTTAACTTCACTTGGAGCATTTCCAAATGCTCGACTTAAAAACATGCTTATAAAACAATTCACAGGACAATTTATATCATTTTTTATTTTGACACATATTGATTTTCATAATACAATTAATATGAATAAACAGTTTAATTCTGGTTCAATTCATAATTCAATGTCATTTGAATTTCATCCAGATACATATAAACAATTATTTGATATTATCAAACAATTATCAATTATACCAACGAAAGATTTAAATATAAATCTTATTTATATATTAATAATTTGTTTAAAATTATTTTCAACACATCTAAAATTTCTATTTACAATAACAACAAATTCATTTAATGATTTATTATTAACAACTGATAATCAAATAAAAATTGATCGTATTAATCAAGAAATTAATTTAAATGATTTGACTATTTCTAATGATGATCTACAAATATGGTTTGATACTTTATTAATATTAGCTTGTCGAAATAATGAAAATTCAGAACAAATAATAATTTCTAGTCAAGCATCAAAATGTCTTATTCAAATTCTTAATAAAAAAATATCTTCATTTACAGAAAAATTATCTTTTATTCATCAATATATTATTGAAAATAAATTTTATATATTAATTGAAGAATTATTAATAGAATTCAATACTAATACAACATTATTAAATTGGATTGAAATTTTATGTAATAATATAGTAGAAAATACAAATGCATTTAATATATTATATTTATTTTTGGATATTTATTTTAATCCTTCAAATGATATGCAACCAAAAATAAAACAACAAATTCAACAAATTATACAACGTTTCCAACAATTTATTTTCATGCAATTATCATCAACATATTCTCTTGCAAATATATATATTTCTTATATATTAAATAATTTCATTAGTAAACTAGAAATCATAAATGATTTATTGAATCCAATTCTTATCGGTCTAGGTTTAATGACAGAAACATATTTTAATTTCACAACAATTCAATCAATAATTACTTATGTTTTACCATTACTAGCAGAATTTATATTGAAGAATTCAATCGATGAAAATATAATAGCTAATAATTTACATTACATTTATTGGCTATTAGGTAAAATGAGTTATATTTTGATAGTCGGTCGACAAAATGATGTATTAGAAATAAAATATATGGAAAAATTACAATCATCTTTATTTGCTGGTGGTTGTGAAAAATTAACTATTGAAAGTAATCAATATTTATATAATTTATTTGAATCGAATATTGTTAATTATATTCAATTTAAAAAAATTGATTATAATTTTGAACAATCATCTACCGATCAAGAATTTTTAATGTCAATTTATCATAATATTAATCAAGGTGCACAATTAATATCAAAAATAAAAATGTTTATCAAAGATAAACAATATTTATTACAAAAATCAATTGAACAACAAGCTAATTATGCATGTTCAGCTTTATTTGCTGTCTATATAAAATTTTTTCGTCGAATTAATTTAGCTAAATATGAACTTACAAGAATAGATAATAAAAAACCACATAAAAAACTTTTATCGATTTTTGAATATGCTACACATGTTTATATATTATTTGCTAAAACAAAAGGACAAGGTGGTAATTGTGATGAACTTTATAATCAAATTAAAATGAATACATTATTTCTCTTAACATCTATTAAAGAAAGTAATTTAATTTCAATAATTGAATATGAAACTAATGAAGAAGAAGAAGAAGTAAATAAAATAAAATTAAAACATCAATATTCACAAAAAATAGTAAACAAATATAATTTTCGATTATTAAGAAATATGTTTCAAATTTGTATACGATTTAAAAAATTAATGTTAGCAAAAAAGAAAATTAATGAAGAAAAAGAAAAAAATGAAAATATTCTACGACGAACTATTGATAATTTTATATTTAATGAAAAAAATTTTCAATCAAATGAATTTATACAATGTATGTCACAACAATATGAACGTGCCATGATAAGATTAATTATATATCAATTTATTTATAAATTTATACAAAAAATATTTAATTTTAAAGATAAAAATCAAATTATTCTATTTTTAAGAATTTATTTACCATATTTAAGAACAAAAAATATTGATTGGTCATATTTAGAAAATATATCAGCTACAAATATTCAATTAAAAGAAGATATTACTAAGAATTATTATTTAATTGTTAAACAAATTTTTTCTTATTTATTACAATCAACAACTATTGATCAAGTCATATTAGTACAAAATGTATTCTATTTACTTAATTTATCATATGAACTAACAGATATTTATTATTTATATAATAATGAATTTCTTGAAATTTTAAATAATACATTTTTGAATTCTAATCTTGATATAAAATTTATTATTTATAATTGGTTTCGTTTGTATGTATTGAAATTTTGTGAAAAATTCCAATTAGAATCAAATTCATTATTAAATGAAATACAAGAATTTATTTTTAATAAAATAATTCTAATGAAATTAAAATTATTCAAAGAATTATTTCCAATAAAAATAGAAAATAAAATTCTAGATGAAAAAAATTCATTCACTAATGTTACTATTGAATGGTTTATAAAAGCAAAAGATACAAGTAATGTATCAACAAAATTTGAAATTGATCTTTATATAAATCAATATTTAATGATTCTATTACGATGTATTCATGTCTATGAACATATACAATCGTATTGTGCAACTGATAAATATATTGAAGAATTAATTTATCTATATCAAAATAGTGAAAATCAAATAACTTGTTTACTTTCATTAAAAATTCTACGTAAATTAATTATATTTTTATCCGAAGATTTTAATCAACAATCAAAATTAATGATAAAGAATTTTTTAACAAATATTTTATTTTCAATTAATAAAACGACAACAGATATAACTACTGAATTAATTTATCTATATCGAACTATTATATCTTCTAATAAATCATCATTACAAACAATGGCTATTCAATTGATCTTAGATACTATTACATCTAATTTGAAATCATTTCAATCGATTGATAATGTTCTATCATCATTATGTATATTAGGAGGATATATTCAACCTTTATGCTTAGGTTCAATAGTAGAAATTCATGATAATGATGGAATTCAATTAGGAGTTATTATTGATATTAATAAAAATGTTTTGGATTTAAATACAACTGATGTACTACCTTATCTTGTCCAATTTATTCAAACAAATGAAATAAAATGGATAAGAGAAGATAAATTACGAATTCAAAAAGATGTTCTACCACCTAATCTTCTTGAATTAACTGATACAAATGAATTTATAGATTTATTATTTGATGCATTAGCATATTTTATACAAATTGATAAATCAACAATAGATTCTTTATTATTATTACAATTAAAACGTCGATCAATTTTGGTTTTATATCGAATATTAAATCATAAAAAACTCGTAGATATTTTTATACAAAAACCATATGTATCAATTATAGCTCAATTATCTATATCAGCTTTATTATTAAAAACATATCAACAATCAACAAATTTACATTTATTAAATAAACATCAATTAGAACAATATTGTTTAAATTTAGATCGTTGTAAATATTTTAAACAAATTATTAATAATAATATGAATAACACTCTTAATGATGAATTTATTATTTGGACAAAAATTCCATTTAAAACAGATTTATTAATAGATGATTTATTATCAACAAATGAATGGAAATCATCTATGTCAAAAAGAAATATTGAATTATTTAAAAAAGGTCGATTAGGTAATGATGAAATAAAAATTATCGAATTATCATCTCAACTTACTGGTAAATGGTTTCTAGAAGAATGTGGTATAACACATCGATTTCCAGGACGAATTTATTTAGTATCAGAAAATTCAAATAAATTAACAGCTACATTTATTATTGAAAATTTACAATTAACTGAAGGTAATTGGTATTTTTGTATTCGATTATTAGAATCAACATCAATACGTATTGGATGGGCAACAAATGGATTTAAATCAAATGATTCTATTGGAATAGGTTATGATCAATATTCATGGTCATATGATGGATCACAAGGAATGATTTATAATAATGAACAATATCCATTTGAATTTGAAAATATTCGTTGGAGTACAAATGATGTTTGTGGTTGTGGAATTGAAATTAATGATAATCATATACGAATTAATTATTGGTTAAATGGATATTTTCTAGGTACAGCTTTTACACATCAATTACCAATTAATTCAACAACAACAACTATATGTAATATGTTACCAAATGGAAATCGAACAAGTTATTTTCCTGGTGTAAGTTTAAATGTAAATGAAACATCAATTTTAAGTAGTTGTGAATTTATATTTCATCCAATGGATATGTTTGAATGTCCATTACCAAATGGTTATAAACCATTAGTAATTCCAACTCTATTAGATATTAATGATTTATTTGTTCCTTATCCATTTAGTGCTTATTTAATTGGTAATAATATTGAAGATTATATTATTCATAAACGAAATAATAGATCAATTAAATTTTTACGTGATTTTATTAATAATTATCATCTTGAAAATATATTTATATTAGATAATCATCAATTAATTTTAACAGAACAAAGTCAAGGATTTCCATTAACTATAGATTATGAAGAATCATTGACAATTAGTTTTAATTTTTCAATTTTAAAAATTTCTAATGATTATCTTGATATTATATTATTAACATTTGATACACAAGATAAATATTCAATACAAATACCTATTAATAAAATTACAAATAATACACAAATAGCAATTATATTTCAAATAAATGAACGAAAAATAAAAGTCTATATAAATAATGAATGTCGAATATTTGAATGTCCAATTATAACAAAATTTAATATTTATATTTTACCAACATTAAATGTTGGAATTCAAAATCTTGCTATTTGGAAATATTCATTAACTGAAGAACATATTCAACGTTTATTTACTTCTGGTTTATCCTATATTGCAATTGATTATTATCGATTAAATCAATATCGAAAACAAGTAAATATGTTTACATTTACTATGAATCAACAATATTTTGAAAATGATTTACTTATTCCATTTAATGAATTATTTGATGAAATTAAATGGAAGAAAAAGAAAATAGAAATTGATGAAGATGAATCAAAATATTTTAATATAAATAATGGAAATATACAATTATTTGGTAATAAAACTTATCTTGTTTTAGATAAATCTATTGATCCATGGTTTGAATATACACTTATTTTTGATATATCTATCAATTATTTACCAATAATATTAGTAAGATTAAATGAACACTCAAACATATGTATAGCACATGATGGTCAACTTTGTCTATTGATTAATAATGAAAAAATTATTCAAAGTCAATCAAAATTACCATTAAATGAATATATACGTTTATTAATTTCTGTTCATGATAAATCTATTAAAATCTATGTTAATGGATTATTAAAACTTGATACAAATCTAGACAATAATCAATTGGCAATAACAGATAAACGAATTGATCTATTTAAAGAATTAGATTTAACAACAAACATAATTAATGAAGATATACTTCGCGTAGAATGTAAATCAATAATTTATCTAAATAAAACAATAAATGATATTGATGAAAAAATGACATCATCAAATTATTCATTAGAAAGTCTTATTGCATTTCCATATTCAATTATTTCACCAAGTTTAATTCATATTGGATATGATGAATTATCAATAAAATTAGCTATGAAACAAACTATAATTAGAAATATTCAATTAATTGATACAATTTTACGTGAAAAAAATTTTAATAAATATAATGAAAATATTTTATCAAAACTTGGATTTTCAATTAATAAAGAAAAATTAAAAGATTTAATTGAATTTTTTTCTCAATATGATACAGAAGAAAAAATAATAAATCTTGGTGAAATTTTACTTAATCTTGAGAATAATATTCAAACATTATCAATTGATAAAAATTGGTTTCATCAAACAATTGATCATTTAAATATTGATAATAATTTTAATGAATGGATTCAAGATAAATCAAATATAAACGAACAAATTGATCTTACTTATCAATTAATTGATTTAAATCAATCGATTCAAGAAAAATCAATATTAACTAATAATAATCAATTGAATAATATTGAATATCCTCATAAAGATATGACACAATTAAAATATTATGAATCTCGTATATCTTGTGAATATCAATTAATTTCAATTTATGCACATTATACAATTTTAAATATATTAAAAATATGGTCTTATGATGGTTCATGTTTATTTCCATTAGAAAAATTTGGTGATTGTATATTTATTGTAAAATTATTAAGATTATTAGACTATCATTATAGATATACACGTTTACATACAGATGAACCTATTGATCGTATGAGTTTATTAATAAATTCAATTATTAAAATTGAATTAAATGAATTAATTAAATATTATAAAATCGAACATAATAATATTACTTATGATATTTTACGATCTAAAGCTCCATTACTTTATCATTTACAAAAGGATATTATGAGTCAATCAATTAAAATTCTTATTGATCCATCATTATTAATTTTAGAATATAATGATGAATATAATATTGAAAAACCAAATTTTAAATTTATTCTTAAATTGATTCAATTATTTATTAAATTAATTTCTGAAAAATCAATAATAAAACAAGAATATATTGATTTATTAATGCCAGTATTATTTCCAGAATCTTTAATTAATATGTTATTCAATCTATTTATTTTAAATCCTTTACATGAAAATAAATGTATTATTCTACGTTTATTTTCTACGTAAGTCAAATTTTTATTGTTCTCATCAATAAATAATATTTAAAAACAAAAAAAAAAAATTAATAATTAATTGAATCAAATGATGTATTAAACTTTTTTATATCTAAAACGTATCCTATTCATTATTTTATGAAAAATATATTCATACTGCCATCCCATGTAAGATTTCGAACTAGGAATGTACAGTATTGACTAACTATGTCAAAATATGCTCTTTTTGTAAAGGTGTGTTCCAGTGAATACTAGTGCTAATGTGTCAGTACATCTCTATAGTGAGTTTGTACTAACTACATTGAGTCAGTGGTTAGTAAACTGAAACTATACATCCCTATTTCGAATTTTAATTAGTTAAAATTGTCAATGGAGCAATCACATTTTAATTTTGAATAAGTCAATAGCATACATTCATATATAATTAGATACGAGTGGATCCAATCTTCAGCAAAAATGAAAATTCAGATCTGAGTATTGAACGTACGAGAAAATATGTTCAACTGACTAATGTCAATTGAATTGATATTTTGCTTATAAGTAAGCTTCGGGAAGACGAGTAAAACTTTGAAAGGAGAAAGGCTTTTGAGCCACTTTGTTGAAGTTATAGCCCATGTTCTCGAAATCACTATAACTTTGACGATTAATTGCTAGTTTTTGTGATCAATCGTGGCTTTATGATCGATAATAGAAATAATTTTGTCCATGTAACCTCGATATCTACTGTTTTAGAGAGAAACTCCAATGACTAATGTACGTCAAAAAGAATGTTTTTATTGAAAAATTAATTGTTTACATTATTGTACATAAATAAAATATGTAACAAAAATACAAAATATCGATGTGGCATGCAATTCTTTGTAGTTGATTGAGAACGCAGTCGATAAAAAGACATTCATATGCATAAATTCATGTTTTTAATTGAGTTTTTTTCTCAAATTACTTCACACATTCTTTTCTCTAATAAATTAAGAAGTTAAAAAGCAAGAAAAGGAATAAAAATCATAATTAAAAAGCAGGACTAAAACGATGATCATTTAGAATGGAAGGATTCATCTAATTCTAATTGAAAAATTTCATTTATCATCGATTTTCGAAAAATTATTTCTTGTAGCATAATCAGAATAACATGAATTATTTCTTTTTGAGATACTAAATTTGTAGGAAAATTCGATTCTTTGACTGAAACTTTCACCATCTTCTCAGTAACATTAGACATGCATATAAACGAAATTTGATCATTTGATGTCTTCGTTAATACCGTGCACAGATGCTAACAACTAATTAACATAGGCATAATTTCGAAAAACTGTCCTTTCAGATTTTCACAACCCATGCGATTTAAATCGGAGAATAACCAACGGTAGTTTGATACTTGAACGATGGGCTATCTTCTGATCGCAGTTCTATCGCACTATATATTGGTGCTAGTACGAACAAACATACAGCAAGGATAGTCTCACTGAAGCCTACTTATAGGCAAAAAATTACTGTCTGTTAAAAAACAACTGACCATGAGTATTTTTGCAATAACTCGATAACGGTAACAGCTAGAGACCTGCAGCTTTGATCAACTGAAAGAGTAGAAGTTGGAACATCTTTTTCTCCAACAATGTATAAAACGAAATCCTTTTAAAAATTAATCATCTTCGAAAAACATGCAAAAAAGAATGCATGAAAATGACTTTTCATCTAGATGAAATTTTGATTTTTCCCTTTGATTTAGATAGAGAGGCCTGAGATCTATAGCTCAAGATAAAATGCAAATAGTTCTCCTTTGACATTCTAGCATTGAGCAAATGGAATCATATATTTACATGCGCAAATAATAGGAAATTTTGTTGATTTTTTTTACTAAGTTTTCACACTTTTATAATAGCGTGGAATTTTGATAAAAATGTAATGAAAAGTAAAAAAGCGCATTGTATCTTGAACTATAGATCTCAGACTCCCTCTATCTAAATCAAAGGGAAAAATCAAAATTTCATTTAGATAGAAAGTCATTTTCATGCATTCGTTTGCATGTTTTTCGAAGATGATTACTTTTAAAAGGATTTCGTCTTATACATTATCGGAGAAAAAGATGTCTCAACTTCTACTCTTTCAGTTGATGAAAGTCGTTGCCATTATCGAGTTATTGCAAAAATACTCACGACCAGTTTTTTTGTTAACAGACAGTAGTTTAATCGGTGTTAGTCTGTTGGGATCGATCCTCGTTTTCTGAACTAATGCTTGTTATCGTTTACATCATTTGTTTATAAGTTTGAAATGCCATACTGTAATTTCTCAGATAACATAGAATCTCATATTAAACATTTGTATATAAAAAGTATTTATGTTTTCAATTGAATGATATTCAAACAACATCTATAAAACAATTAATTATTAGAAACTCTCTTGTTTTTCTTTTAGTCTAATTCAAATAAGTCATAATTTCAATTTAAATAAAAATATACAAAATTTTTTATTTCATTTATTTATTGAATTACCACCAAATTCTACTTCAATAAATACTCAAACAATGAGAACATTTCAAATAGTTATTATGGATTTAATTTATCTTTTAATTGAAAAACAAAAATATCAATTAATATCATCAACAGATATAACCAATGAATTATTTAAATTACCGAAAAGTTTTCATGATCTATTAATGATGATTGATATTATTAAAGCTTTAACTGATAAAACAAAACATACACCATTTCCAGAAATATTTATTATACAATCAATTATTTTGTTAGGTGAAAATCTTCAATTAACTAGAGATGATATTGAAAAATCAAATAATTATTTTAATACAATATCTGATTTACAATTAATTCATTTTATGAATAATAATGAACTTCTAAAAATATCTTTTATTGAATTTATTAATAGTTTACCAAATGAATCTATACCAAATTCATTATATTATAAATCTTATCCATCTTTATGGCATATTCCAGCTATTTATATTCAAATACGTGCTAAAATTATCTATGAATTTAATATAATTTTTGAAAAATTAATTTCATTTATTGATCTTAGTCTATTACCTGAACAAAGTATTCTTACAAATAAAATTCAACAAGTTAAATCATATATATTATATGAAACAAAATCGAAATTCTTCGATACAACTGTAACTATAACTTCATTAGAAAATATTAATGATATACCTACAGTTAATTTTCAAACAGTTGAAACAAATTCAAATAAATCTACAATGTTTAATCAAGCTTTTGAACAATTATATAATAATGCATATATAACATTTCGAAATGAATGTAATCAATTATGGCGTGCACAATATCTTGCTATGCATAGTACTGATCAAGGTGGACCATATCGTGATTCTATTACACGTATTTGTTCTGATATATGTAGTACACGATTATCATTATTTATATTATGTCCAAATGGTCGAACAAATAGTGGTTTAAATGATGATTGTTGGATTCCAAATATATATCCACCAAATGAATTTATACCAAATCGAATTAAAAAACAATATCAATTTATTGGACAATTAATGGGTATGGCTATAAGAAAGAAACATTATTTAGATTTAAAATTTCCTAATTTATTATGGAAACAATTAGTTCGTGAACAGATAACAATTGAAGATATTGAAAATATTGATATACAATGTTTTACAATGATTAATCAAATGGAAAAATCTATAAAAGAAAATAATTCATCAATTGATATGAATGAATTTCTTAGTAGTATTTTAGATGAACTTCGATTTGAAGTTCTTAGTTCAAATGGACAAACTTATGAACTTGTTCCAAATGGTAAAAATATTCCAATAACAATTTCTAATTTCAAAGATTATTGTTCAAGTTATCGTGAATATCATTTAAATGAATTTTTTCGACAAATTGAATGTATTCGTCAAGGTTTATATAGTATTGTTCCAGGTTATTTTCTAGGTTTATTTACAGCTAGTGAACTTGAAGAAATGGTATGTGGAAAAGGAGAAATAGATGTAGAATTATTAAAACGAAATACTATGTATGGTGGTCATTATAATAAAGATTTACTTACTATTCAACGATTTTGGACAATTCTAAGAGAAATGTTCAATGTAGAACAGAAAAAATTATTTTTAAAATTTGTTTGGGGACGATGTACATTATCAAATTGTGATGATGATTTTGGAACAAAATTTCGTATTGAACCATATATTCTATCGAATGAATTAATCGATGGAGCACTTCCAAGTAAGTCTCATATACTTACAATTTCATTAATAATGACATTAACATTTCATATCTTACAGAAATAATTTTCAATTTTTTGTAATTTTAGGAGCTCATACATGTACATTTGTTCTTGATTTACCTGAATATTCAACGATTGATATTATGTATGATCGTTTGAATTATGCTATAACTTATTGTATAAGTATCGATGGAGATGGAAACATGGACGAAGCACCTATACTAACTGATTTTGAATCTGATTCGGCAACAGAAGAATAATGAACAGAATAGTTTTCGATTGACAGATTTTAGCTTCTCATGATTAATTTGACTATATCATAACGCTCTCATAATTGTATTATATCCTATAAATGATAGTATTGTTGTGTCTGTTGATCACACGGAAGAGAAAACGAATATAAAAGAATAGATTTATATTTGATGAAAATAACATTTAATTTGTTTATTTTCTAATATTTAATAAATCTTTGTGAATTTTCATATTTAATAATTGAATCGTAAGATGTTAATTATTTTAATCTACCCACACCCACACCCTACTATAAACATCTATAGTTATCTTTTTTCGTTGTTTGCATCACAATAAGGTTTTATGTAATTATTCAAAAGATAAGTCAAGCAATTGAATATGTAAACAGATTTATTTTCTAAAAATGAAAACGAACAAACAAACAAACAAAAAGATCAATATTATTTGACTTTTTCATTTTCTGGACGTTCTTGAGCCATATTTAATTTATAATAGATACCTTGTTGTTGAAGTAATTGTTCATGACGTCCACTTTCTTTAATTTGACCACGATCAACAACACAAATTTTATCAGAATTTCGAATTGTTGATAAACGATGAGCAATTGTTAAACATGTTCGACCTGTTCGTGCTTGATCTAATGCTTCTTGAACAATTTTTTCACTTTTATTATCTAATGCTGATGTTGCTTCATCAAGAAGAAGAATTTTTGGATTACGAACTAGAGCTCGAGCAATAGCAACTAAAAAAAGAAATCAAAAAACAATATTTTTGTTTTATTAAAAAAAGCATTATTTACTTCGTTGTTTTTGTCCACCAGATAATTGACCACCTTTAGCACCACACGAAGTTCCATATCCCTAAACGACAAAATTTACATTACAAAAATAAAAAACAAAAAGAAATTTGAATTTAACCTCAGGTAATGATGTAATTATATCATGAATATTTGCTTTTCGTGCTGCTGCTTCAATTTCATCTTGTGTTACTTGTCGATTATTATCACCATAAGCAATATTATCACGAATTGAAAGATTAAAAAGAACAGGTTCTTGTTGTACAAGACCAAGTAATGAACGTAACCATTGAATATTTAATGTTTTTATATCATGTCCATCAAGAAGAACTGTACCAGTAAGTGGATCATAAAAACGTTGTATTAATGCAACAGTTGTCGATTTTCCACTACCCGATGGACCAACAAGTGCTGTTGTTTCACCTGAATTACAATTTAAATTAAAACGATGTAATATACGAAGTTTTGGTCGAGCTGGATAACGAAATCGAACATCTCGAAATTCAATATTTCCATTTGTATTAGACTAAAAATAAAGATAAAATAATAAATAATTAAATTACAACAAAAAAACAAAATTTTTACAAGTGTAATTCCAGATGAATCTTCAGGATCAATTTTTGATTCACGTTTATTTAAATCAAGAATACGTCGAGCACTAGCTTTGCCTTTTGCATAACTTGGTGCCATAGATGCACTACGTCCAATTGTCATTGCAGCAAAAGTAATAACACTAAATACTCGAAAGACAGAATCAAAAGTCATATCTTTATCTTGAATAAGTTTAACACCATAACCAAATGATGCTGCATGAACTAGATATTAAAATAGAAATAAATCATCTTTCTTTTCTTTTCTTAAAAACAAATAATATCTTACTAAAAAACATCAATGAATTAGCAAGAGCATTAGCAAAAGATATATAATGAAGATATAACATACGATTTCTGAAATATAATAATAATATAAAATAAGTTTATTGAAAATATTGCTTTAACATACCGAAAATCACGATCAAATGCTTCTTCATATAATTGAATAAAATTATCTTCTAAGTGAAGTGATACAACTGTACGAATATTTTCAATAGCTTGTGTTGCATACTAGAAGAAAAAAACAATATATTTAATTATTAATGCATGTTACAAATATCGAAGTAGTGTTAACGGTAGATCCCATATCGAAACAGTTGTTAAAAATACTATTTTCTTGTTTTTCATAAATTAAAAATAACTGATAGTCTAGTTCAATATATGAATTATATTTATACTCATTCAATAGCAAAATGAACAAGAAAAAACTAAAATACAAAGAGATATTATTAGCAAAACTATATTTTTAGAGATTGTTATTCATACAGTTCTCGGATGATGATGTCTAAGACAATAAACTTTTGATAATCAAGATGATATTTATTTCCAGTGTATCTAGCGTTTCTAAGCGGGTAGGAACTATTATCCGTTTTAAAAAAGAATGAACTCGATTATTTGTGGAATAAATTGGTAACACTGGTACCTATAGAGCTTGAGTATTCGTCGCTAGATAGAGCATTAGAGGAAGAGTACATGTCTACCTGAGAATCAAAATACTTGAAAAGTTTTCTAGAGAGTTCCAGAGATTTTTTGGAAAACCACTGTTTGATTCGTTTGATTAGCTGTATTTTCAGTTTCAATTTCGCCATATTGTAGCCCAATGTCTACTTTATAAACTCCGAAATTTTTAGGTATTTTCGATCTTTTCTTAAAAAATGATGACTATTTTTACTGAATTTGTCGACCCTTTCCTAAATATTTATGAGAAAATAAAATTACAGAATTTCGACCTGAAAATTTGCCTAGAGATAGCTCTAATGATCCATAGAATATCCTATAAGTTTTAGCTAAAAGAGGTCTTCCTTTCTCGAAATATTGAATTTTCAATTTCACTTGAAAATACAGCTAATCAAGTGAATTAGACAGTGATTTTCCAAAAAATTCCTGGAACTCTCTAGAAAACTTTCCAAGTATTTTGATTCTCAGGTAGACTTGTACCCTCACTTGTGCTCTTTCTAACGGCGAAAACTCAAGCTCGATAGGTATCAGCGTTGCGGAGTTATTCAACAAACAACTGAATTCATTCTTCTTTGAAATGTATAACAGTTGTAGAAGACTTGATTTATCACTTGTGCAGGGTTCCCAATTATTTTTGGGAGTGGAGAGGAGGGGGGCTAAAAATTTGGCAGAAAGCATTTTTGGTTTAATTTTATTCCAGCAAATGCAGAAGCTTTCTGCTGAACTGAACTTAAAATTTACGCAGAAAGTATTATCAAAAATTATGGCAGAAAGTCTGAAATTTTGGAGAAGGAAAGCCCATCCCTGCCCCCCCCCCCGCCTAATCGGGAACCCTGCACTTGTGACCAATAAAAAAAGCTGTTAGCGCAATCTCTGCGGGATTGAAATGTGAAACATGATCTAACTATTGTATCCAAGCCTATAAAAACTGATATTTTCTCTGTATGTCACGATATATTTCTTCATCATTCCTTACTTTACAATATAGAACTTCAACAAGCAAATACTTCGTATATATTCCAAATAGATGTAACTTCTACATAATCTTAGGTAGCCATTTCAAACCATCTGTCACGGTCTGTAATGATTAATTAATTATTTAATTAATTAGGTAGTAATTAATTAATTAGCTAGTAACTGATTAATCAGCCAGTAATTAATTAATTAAATTATCTGTGATGGTCTGCGGGAGGAGCAGGTCCAAATTTCTACCCTATATACTTCGACACTCCTTTTAGATCGTGTTTCACCAAATCAAGACGAAGCTTTAAAGCCTGAGTAGGAAACATTTTCAAGCTATGTTGATGTATCTGGCGGACTAAGCACGCCACACTGCATAAGCAAATGCGAGAATTAAACAATTTGCTGGAAAAAAGATGCTAGTTTCTCTATATTTGGTATCAAGTAGAAGCGACCGATTTTATCTGAAGAAAAGTTGCCGGTAAAATGCGATTAACTAACAAATATCGACAGTTTTTACCACATGGGAAAGTATATATTAAAATAAATAAACATACTTTTCCTCCCTCTTCAGCAGCAGTTGATGAGTCTTTCTTATCTCCAGCTGCTTTAGAAAATTGTTCACCTTGAATAAGACCTGTAAAAACCATTAATGGAGTAAAACAAAGAATAACTAATGTAAGTTTCCATCCAGCTTCAAAACTAATAGCAAGAGCAGTGACTAATGCACCCACTGCACTAAGAATAACACCAAACGTTGGACCAGTAAATCCTTTAAGTGATGCTGCATCAGATGAAAGTCGTGTTACTAATGCTCCTAAATTATTTTCATCTATATCAAACCATCCAATTTCTTGGCGTAGAATAGTTTTAAAAGATAATATTCTCATACGCATTGTTAATTCTTCTCCAGCTTTAGCTAAAGTAACTGATGATATGATTTGACTTATTCCACCAGCAAGACCAATTAAAAAAATTACATATGTATAAGTACGTATTTGTTCTTCTTGTTTATTTGGATCTGTTTCTGCTAATGCACCAAATACTTGAGAAAAAACTAAAGAAAATGCCTAAAATAAATAATAGTTATAATAATAATAAAACAAATCACAAATTATTTACAAACCGGCATAATTCCACCAAAAATAAGTGAAGCAATAGCACCAAATAAAAGATAAATCCATTCCGGAGCATTTAATCGTAAAACTTTTAATATAAATGGCATACTAAAAAATGGTTTTTCTTCTATTTCATCAATTGTTCCAATATCATCTCCTGCTTCACTAATTTCTGATG
>CAJNOL010002755.1:0-32129 GCA_905250125.1 Rotaria sordida | reverse complement strand
AATGAACAAATATGCTGACTTATTATATAGTTTATAGAAGAAATACGGCTATAGATTTGATTGAAAGAAAAACAGACGAGTGCAAATATATTATTTTCATTTTCAGGAACAATAGTTATGATCTAAATAGTTCCAGTTAATCAATAAATATGAAAATGAAATAATATTTACGAAAAACATTCAATTACTTTATGTTTATAGTCTACCAAAGAAATTGAATAATATTTATTTTAAAGTTTTTTTTTTTGTTTTTATAGATTATCAAATCTTCTTTATTTGTTTTTTTTTTTTTATAAAATCAGAAGAAATAATTATTAAGAATTCATTTAAAACTAACTAAATATTCTTCATATTATCTTTAAAATACACATAAAATTGTTCATCTTAAGTTGAAATTAAAGTTTATTCATTAAATATTAACAATAATAAATACATTGATATGGCCAACTAAACTAAAGCTAAATGATGCCAATCGATAAACAAAAAAAAATATTTTCCTTGCCTACGTGCCTCCTGTAAAAAGACCTAGTCAATCAATATTCTAGTCATTGTTGATTTAGGTAATTTGAAGTGTAAATAATAAACGTTTTATCTTTGATATAAACAAAAATAAAAATATAATAAGTTTTATTTGCAATGAATCTTTTAGTTTTTCAATATCATTGTTTTTTTTATCTTTCTTATCCATGACTGAAAAGAATTCTTATTAGGATATTTTTTGTAGACAACTAACAAATTCATGAGAATGCAAAATAGATGCTAATCGAACTGCATGGACAATCATAATTATATTCATTTCATGACTTGTCAAATATATAAGATTGCTTAGATTTCAGTTGATGTTTCCATCTGTTCTTTGTCATTAATTCAACGAGTTATACATAAGATCTCGTCTTCATACAAATAAACAAATAAACATATTTATATATATATATATATATGTATATATATACAAATTCGAATCGAAAACGTGAATGATATTAAGATGATAGCTGAGAACAAGAATCATTGCAATATTACTGATAGTCATTTGCAAAGAAATTAGAGATATCAGACAGTAGAAAGACAAATGTCTTTTTACTCGCCTCATTTCCGCTATCAGCAGCAGCAGCAGCAGCCGTATTAGAAGAAATGATGTGTATGTAACGAGTACTGTTGGTTTGTTTATTCGAGTTTCTCTCAATCGTTCTATGCTTCTTTTTCTTCTTTTCATCAAATACAGATAGATCTTAAACGATCAATGACACATGTGTGTGTGTGTCTCTATGCATGTATAAGAGTTCTATGCTCAGTTGATAATATTTCGCGATTGACATTTACTTCGCTTAGATGCTTTTTTTTCCCCTCATATTGACATCGATATCCAACGATGCATTGATTTATTGATATTTCTGCTTTTACTACTGTGTTCTTGCTTCTGTTAACGATAACAATGATTAATCATCTTGATGAAGCAATAAGACCTTTGTTTTACTGAACAGTTGTCACTTTTCTGTTTTTAGCCCTTTGGCAAATAGTTTAATATCGTAGTCTCGTCACTAGTTTATAAAATACCGGAAGGAAGAATAGTGAAATGTCAAGTTCTCTCTCTCTTTTTTTTTCTTCTTTTATTCGATACATAAAGCCTACGGGTGTGCCATGTCCACAATCTAATGAAGACAGATGAGAATCGTCAGAGTCACAAACATACGAAAAAACTGTTTCTTTTTTTTTTTTTTGTTTTTTATTCTTCTTGTTACTATTATTCATCTCGCCTATGTTATACATACACACATTGTGTATCTATGTTAATTAATCGATATACACGTTTATGCTCGATAGTTCGTCAAGGTAATTTCGGAAAAGAACAAAAAAAAAAAAGGGCATCATTAATTAGCATTTGTCTTCGTTTATTTTTCTTTCTATTGAAGTTTATCGATTAAAAAGAAAAAAAAATGTGACCTCATTATGATGAATATTCAATGAAAAATCATTGTTCGCAATCAAATTTGTTTCACAGAATTATTTCTTAAACATTAAAATAAATACACCAATTAGACATAGCTATATACTACTTCACAATGTTTTCTTATGCTTACATTCTTCTTTCGTCTTATCTTTCTTGTTCTATGACGAAATATTTGTAGTACACACTATCACATCAGTCAGACATTTAAGGATGAAGAATGACTATTCAATAGTAATATTGTATTTTCAAAAAAAATTTTAGTTATATTCTTCGAAAGAGTTTTTCTATGAAGTATAATGTGGTATTATTTGCTCAAAATAAGAATAGATGCAATTTTATTTTTCTCTATATCTCTTTATTCAAGATTTTTTCTTTTGTATTAACTAACACTTTTATTGTCTTGGTAGAAGGATTGATTGCTTGTGTCTATCATGTTGAGTATTGATCGTTGAAATATAGAAATGAACGAAGAGAGACAGAAAAAAAAAGAAACCAAATAAAGATTGCTTAGTTTATTGATCGAGTGCTCATTCGTTGATGATGTCTTTCTCCTTCTCTCTCTCTCTATTTTCCTCTCTATCTTATTCTATCTCTCTAATTAATAACGAGATGCAGATTCGATCTTCTTGTCTACGCGACTGATTGACTTTAGCTTATCTGTTGTGCAACTACAAACAAGTTATATTGTCCAGCAAAAAGAAATAGGGCATAAGTTCTTTTACTGAAACAAACAACGAGTAAATGTAGAAGATAGGATTGGTAAGGTCATAGATAGATAATAGCTTATGTAATTTAATTTTCATTTCGTCATATAAATGCTTATCTAGCCACTTTTCTGTATGATTCTATGCCTATTATTCTAGTTTCATACAGGGGACAACTGTTGATATTTACTTGGCATATTCTTTCTTTCTATTACGATCTCAATTGATTCTAGAAAGAGAAAATCCGATAGATAAAGAGAAATAAAGATTTAATATGTCTTAGAATATTATGATCAATGAAGGAGAAAATTGTGAGCAATGATTAACCATAGAATTGTTTATTATTAAATTTTTTATTTTTTTATTTTTTTATTTTCTATATATTATTAGACAATGTTGTTTATTCTATTTTCATTTGTTATCGATGACATATTAAATCCATCGTTATCATCATTAACAGCATTCTCTCTAGAAGAAACCGTGAAAATGATGTAAATTTCCGTTTTTCTCTTTTTTTTTTCTTTGTTTCTTTATCTTTTTTTTTTATGTCGAACAATCATGATTACCTTTGTAACGCCAAATAAAGGTAAGCATACTAAATAATATAAAGGTTGCAATAGAATAGGAACACAAACGACGATAATAATGACTAGTTCTGATCGTCTATATATATATTCATATTCTGAAAACAATTTTTTTTCATTCACTTTCAGACACCTCATAATCACTCCTAGGGCTATATTACGAGATGAATAAAACATCTTATGAAAGATTTACGTTTCTTATCATCATCATTGGATGATGAGATGAGATCGATCAAAGAGATAGAAGCAAACATATAGTCGAAGCATGCGCATGATATCAGCAACACTTGCTTTACAGTTAGTGTCACTGTCTATGGAAGCAACAGAAAGACAGAAAGAAAGAACGCTGCCGAAACGAGTCAAGAGAGAGAGAGAGAGGGAGAGAGAGAGAGAGAGAACAGTGTCGAAGCACAAAGAATTTCATTAGAATGACGACGCTCGAGATGCGCGCTGCTTGTGTTTATGTGTAGGATTGAGAGCAAGCAAAGAGAAAGCTGTTGCCTTGCTCTCATCGTTCCAATGCGCGTAGTTGTGTTTGCACGCGTTGATGATAATAAGACGACGAGGACTGAAAATAAATCAAATGTAACCATTATTTGTAGCGCTTTCCCTCGTTTATGTGTGTGCAAAGACAATCTTGACTAATACTTCTTCTTTCGCTTCAGTACTATTTAACATTATTTCAATAAATTCTTTTTGTTTATTATATTTATGTTTGGTTTTTTTTCCTTATGCTTTATTATTCTATTCAAGATTAAATAAATTTAAGAAATCTCATCAAAAAAAAGAGCAAATTTTTTAAAAATATTAATTTACTTTTTTATTTTATTATAATTAAAGTCTACCTGTGTATATGTATACGTTTGTATAGTTAACTTCGTGCCGGTGTGGCTACTTATTTTTTCCTATTGTTATTAATATTATTATTATTATTATTATTATTACTATTATTACTATTTGACACCGTCCAAATGTCGCGCGCTATACAACGTCTTATGAAAGATTATCGTAAAGCCGAAAAGTTAATAGGCCGTTCAACAAATGAATCATTTGCTGATTTTACTAATTCAGCTTCATTTACAACACAAACAATGACACAAATAAGACGAGAACCAGAATTAACACAAGATGAAAAAAAATATCTTGTTGCTGTTGAACGTAAGTTCAAATTGTCATTGATTAGTAAGCAAACAAATCTATGATACTACTTGAGTATTGTTAACGAATTCTCAAGTATATCTCTCCGACATACATCATTAAAATCAAACATAGACAAGAAAAAAAAAACAAAGAAAGAAAATTAAATTTTCTATTTTTAATTAATATATTTATGCATCTTAGGCATGCTTTAAAATGTTTTCAAACAAAAAAAAAAAAAAAGAGAAAGATCATGAGCCATGGAAATTAAAAGAGATCAACAAAATTTGGTTCGTCGTAAAATATGACTTAAATAATGATATGTAGTATCAGCTGCCTCAACAGTTGATATAAAAATAGCATAACATTTGTTGTTTTCATTTCTTGAATAGTTATTAAAAAAAAATAGATCGATTAGTGTGATGTTCGTTTTATAGGTGGTGATATGGCTACAACTCGTCGATATCTTGCTATATCATCAGGAACAACAGCAGCTTTACTTGATGTTGACATGCCAATGACGCCAATAAATATTAATTGTCTTGATCCATTAGGTCGAAGTGCACTTTCCATAGGTTCAATTTTTATAATTGAAAATTTTAAATATTTATATATATATTTTTTCTTTTTTTTTGTTCTTATTTATTTTTATTTATCTAGCAATTGAATATGAAAATATTGAAATGATTGAATTATTACTTAGTTATAATGTTGATACAGGTGAAGCCTTGTTACATGCTATTGATGAAGAATTCGTTGAGGGTAAAATAACTATTAGTTTATAGTTGATTAGATAATCAATGCATAATCATACTCTTGACAGCTGTCGAATTACTTCTTCAACATGAAGATCTAAAACAACAACAACAAAAGAATAGCATTAATGCAGATAACAATCGAGTAAGTCAGTTGTGCTTGTCTATTAAGATGAAAAGATGTAATATGAATGCAATATATCATAGATTGATAGATTTTTTTATCAATAATCAATTTGCTAAAATTAAATAAAAAAAACAAACCCTATTTGGAAAGACACTATTGATTCTCATGATTAATAGATTTTTCTGTAAAACAATATCAAAAAAACATTCAATGATAATATATGATTAAATTAAATTGTTTCAGTTCTATACTATAGGGAATTGAAAAAAACAATTTTATGCTTCATATCCTTGATAATAAATAAATTTTATTCGGTTCGATTGAAAAGTTCTTCTATACTTAGCAACATCAATTGACAGGACATAGAAAACAAAAATATCTTTCGGGACCAAATTAATGTTGATAAGAAAGATTATTATGCAGAAATAGTCAAGAAAAAGAATCATATTTCTAATAGCAACATTAATTTTATATTTTTCCCTTTTTTTTCTTTTAATTAAGTATTCAAATAATATTGGCATAAATGATAAATCTAATCCATTATTCACTTTGGCTCAAGATGCATTAGAAAAAGAAAAAAAAGAACAACAATATGATATTACTCAAAAGGTAAGGCAAAGTTTTTGTACATATCTATTCAATCTTTTTCTTACATTGTGTGTGTGTGTTAATAAAATGCATGATATTAAATAAATAAATATATATATGTATATATGTATATGGGGAGTATAGTTGAAATTGGCTTGGTCTTACTTTCGTCCATCAAAGTCAAATCTATCTTCGACACATAATGGTAGTACTGCGGATGACCTTGAGGTGGGTAAAATTATTCAGTGTAAACCGAATACACACTACAATCAACAATTACAACCCGCCTTCTCTATTCCTTGTAAATGCCAATACTACTTTATCCGATTCATATCAGTTGTATTCTGCTTGGAAAAGCCATCAATCAATTTATATGCATATCTTTTATCATACAACATTTTGTGCTTATTGTATTTATTTACAAATGTACTCATCTATTGTAGTATTAATAGCACTGCAAGCATGTAAAAAGCCCTGTATTGTTGAGCACGCATATTCAGTTATATATCATGATATATCTGATTTTTTAACAATTGCTATGAATAGTTATACTTAAAAGCGTATCTTTCTCTTTTCATTATCTCTTCTTTTCTTTTCCTACTTCTTCTTTGTTTTTAGAATTCGAAATCTAAATGGTCATTTCTCCTACAGGCAGTACGAAAAAAGGAGCAGCAGCAATCGGTAGGCGTTATGCCCGCATAAAAAGCGAGAATTTAATTTTTCGTCTTCTTCTTCTTCTTTTCGCTCATGGCGTGCATGAATAGAATCATTTTTGAAAAAAAAAAAAAAAATTTTGATGATCGTTGTTGCTGACAGTACATTTAGACGCACCTGCTCATTTTTTTTTGTCGCACATACACCTATTCACATAGTCATTGTTCATAACACCCTATTATTTTCTTTTTTTTTTTTTATGATTTGTTGTTCGCTTTTTTATTTATATTCACGCAATGCATAGAATGACGATTGAATTCTTTTCGTTGAGATATGTCAAATTATTATTAGAAAATAATTTATTTTTATACAAACGAGAATACGCACACAAAAAAAAATCCAACCTTATTATTTTTTTTTCACCAAGTTTCTTTGGTGTGCGTGAGTGAATGAATATGTTCGTATGTGAATGTGTTTGAGTAATTAGATTCTTTTTTTTTTTCTTTTATTATTTCAATTGAGCACGACAATAATGATCGTGTCCATATTAATAAAAACCTCTAGCATACCTTAGTATAAAATTTAAAAAAAAAATATCATGAATGGCATCTAGTAGATATTTAATAAATAGTAATTAGTATATAGTACTTCGATGTGGCTTATATATTTAAGCAAAAAAAAAAATCTATCTGCACAATATCTGTATGTATGTGTGTGTATGTATGTATGTATTTCAATAATTCTACAATAGATATGATTATATATATATCTATAGATCGATTAAAATAATGTTATGCATATATTTAGGTGAATGAACAACTTAATTTGAGTACATCTCGTTTGTATACACCTGATATTACACCTGTTGTATTAGCTGCACATCGAGATAATTATGAAATACTTAAAATTTTACTGGAAAGAGGTAGGCAAATGATTTTTGTTTTTATTTTAAATTGAATTATGAAGAGAAAAAGAAAAGTTATATTGAATAATAAGTTTTCAGTTCATTTATCGTATATTCATTTCTAAGAATGTTCCAAAAAAAAAACTAAGATTCGAAAACTATCATTTTATAATTAAGAAAGTATTGAAAATTTTACGTGTGATTAAACTGTATACAGGCGAGAGAAGTTTCAATTGAATTTTAAATAAATTCATTGTTTGTTTTCAATGAATAGACGATAATTAAAAATGAACTAAATTTTTTAAATATATGTAGATAATCATTCCACAAGGTTTATTTTTACTTATTTTCCCATGTTAATTGTTACCAAGAATTCAAATAGTCCTTTGAGTACAAAAATATATGACAAAATGATTATCAGATTCCCAAAGGCGAGGTATTCAAAAAAACTAATTCCCTTAAGTTTTCACCACATAGAATACACAAATATAATTTTGTTCAGACTGCTATTAACAATAGAATGAAACTTCTTCGAATTCTATACGAATTTTTTCTCTATTTGAATCACAAATTGGATTCTTTGTAATGATTAAGATAAATCTTAAACTTTTTCCCATCATCTTACGCTTCTAAAATTATTCGACTGGGTTTATTTTCAATTTTTTTTTCGGCTGTCGTATAAGAATTCAAATAGTGACTTATGAAAAGAATGATTAGTTTTTCAAAGATAGAATCTCTAAAAAACAAACGCGAAAGCCCAGTTTTTTTTTATCTCTTATAAATCTGTTTGAATCACTCAGAATGATAGAGAAAAACAATTCTCTACAAAATGACTCGTCGTCCAGGTGTCTATAACTTTTGTTGACTGAAATATATCAATCTTACAGAACTTACACAAATGATGTTTTGTACAGAAAGAAGTAGTTGAAAAACGACTTTTGTGTGTCTCGTAAGATTGATGTATCTCGATCAACAAACGTTATAGACACCTGGGTGATGTTTTATTTTGTAGAGAATTATTTACTCTATCATTCTTAGTAATTCAAATAGAATTTCAGACGATGAAAAACATGGCTTTCGGCTGTTCAGAAATTTTGTATTAGATTTAACCTTAAGGAATTCTAACAGTTCATCTTATATGTTATCAATATTTTCTTTTCCGAAGGGGACATAGTTAATGTATAGGTTTCATCTTTATCATCAATCAAAATACTTAACTCTCGAGATAATCCAATTGAATTAATTCCCATCTAACAGATCGATTGAAAGTCTTAAGACAAAATGTTTGTTTATTTTTGACTACTTTTAAAGTGTTTTCGAAGAATCAAAAGCTATGAGTTATAACCAGAATTTTGTACTCTTTTTAAATATAGACATAGAAATTTTCTTGAAACCAATGAGATGATCAATAGTTTGAAAGGGACGTGTTTGGCACTTTCATTATTGTAACTCGAAAGTACCTTTATTAATATATTAGCTTGTAGAGTCGAAGCTACTCTACAAAATATACTATTGGAGTTTTTCTACAGGTCACATAAATTTTCGTTTCTCTTAAATCCTGATTTTTTGAAAAATCGATTTCTTTGGCTAAAGAGCATTTTGTATAAGAAAAAAAAAAGAAGCTTCTGTCACAGTGCTTTCAGTTCTACTTAGACAAAATCTACAGTTTAGTTCAATATAAAATTTTGTAAACAAGTATCCATTCGACAATACAACTAGCTTGAATATTTCTTGGTACTTATAGAGAAGTCTATTACTTCACTATTCTCGAAAACAAAAACTGCGATAAAGATTTCTAAATTCATATTTGAAAACACTTTATCCATCGACTAATAATATTTAAATCTTCATAAAACTCTTTGTTTTCTCTAGGAGAAAAAGTCACTGAACCTCATGATGTTCGTTGTGATTGTGCAAATTGTATTGTATATAATAAAGAAGATAGTTTAAGACATTCACGATCACGTATAAATGCCTATAAAGCTTTATCATCACCATGTTATATATCATTATCAAGTCGTGATCCAATAATGACAGCATTTGATTTAAATCGTGAATTAAAACGTTTATCACGTATTGAAAATGAATTTAAACAAGAATATGAACAATTAGCACAACAATGTCAAGAATATAGTGCTGCTTTATTAGCTGAAACACGTTCATCAAAAGAATTAGAAATTATATTAAATTATGATTCAGAAAATCCACCAGTATTATCAGAAACACCAGAAAAAATGAATTTATCAAGATTAAAATTAGCTATACGTTATAAACAAAAAAAAGTAAAATAATAAAAAAAAAAAACAAAAATTTTTTTTTTTTATAATTTTTATTTAAATTAAGTTTGTTTCACATGCACATTGTCAACAATTACTTGCTTCACTTTGGTATGAAGGTTTACCTGGATTTCGACGTCGTCATTCAGTAATTAAAATATTAATAACAACATTAGTTGGTTTACTTTTTCCAGTATTATCAATTGCTTACTTATTAATGCCACGTAGTAGTATTGGTCGTATTATGCGACAACCATTTATTAAATTTATTTGTCATTCTGTTTCATATATTTTCTTCCTTAGTATGTATTTTATTGAAATAAATTATGTTTAAATTGATGAATTTTTTTTTTTCTTAGTTTTACTTTTTGTTGTTTCATTACGTATTGATTTTGCTAAAGTATTATCAGGTATTGAAGAAGAAACAAATGAAAGACGTGGTCCACCACCAAATCCAGTTGAAATAGCTGTAAGAAATAAATAATCATATTAATTAATTTTATTTTTTTGTGATTATTATTGAAGATTATGTTCTATGTTGCCGGATTTATTTGGGCTGAAATAAAACAACTCTATCAAGAAGGATTACATCAATATATGGTAACAAAAAAAAAAAAAATCTATTTATGTATATATAAAATATTATTCAATCTCTAGGCGGATACATGGAATTTGTTAGATTGGGTTACAAATTGTCTTTATGTCGCTGCAATAGTTCTGCGAGTCATGGCTTATATTAAAGTAAGTATAAGTTATTTATATTTAAGATTTAAGACAAAAAAAGTTGAATGTATGTCGAAAATGATGGAATGTAGAAAGGAAAAAAATATCGAAATCAGAAAGTGATGTGTCTAGTAAAAACTACCTTTAGGCATCCGATTGTTTATTATTGTTTTTCTCATTGTTCGATCGGTTTTATGTCTGTAATCAATATGAATAATATCTGATAGAGATATAGAAATTTGGACGTCTATCCCTCCATGAATCGTGACAAATATCTCGGTAATTCTCTTCTTGAAGATGCAAATAACTGTTTCATATTTTAATTCCATAGGAATTGTTAAATACTCTTTAGATTATTTTTCTCTTCTATGTTTATATAGATGAAATTTATTCTTATTTAGGTAAATCAAGAAGAACGTGATCTTCAAAATAAATCAATATCTGTTCATGGTTCTCATAATTCATCTGGTGTACATACACCTAATCATCCTAATTTAACAGCTGATCCCGTTAGTATTTCAACAGGTCATAATGTTCGACGACGTGATTGGAATGCATGGGATCCAACATTAATATCTGAAGGAATATTTGCTGCAGCAAATATATTTAGTTCATTAAAACTTGTTTATATATTTACAATAAATCCACATTTAGGACCATTACAAATATCATTAGGACGTATGGTACATGATATATTAAAATTTAGTGTTTTAATATTACTTGTTGCATTTGCATTTGCATGTGGTCTTAATCAATTATTTTGGTATTATGCACGAATGAAAAAAAGTGAATGTGAATTAGATGCAGGATTTGATGAATATTGTGCAAAAGATATTCATAAACATTTTTCAAAGTAAATTATTTAATTGATTAGAGATATGAATGAATTGCAAAGTTTTGTTTTTTAGAGATTTTAATTATATTTAACTAAAAGTGTTCAACTCATACTACCACTGAGTTATGAGAGAGAGAGAGATATATTACAAAAAATACACGTCATTTGTTTTTTTTTGTTGCAAACATATGCAAAGAAAAGGAAATATTTCGATTTGAAAAATATAATTTCTTCTTCGATACATTTGTATAACTTTGCAATGTTGATGTTCGATTTAACTCAAATTTTTATAGAAGATGTAAAACAAAAATTTTTGTGACTGATAAAAGTTTCAACTTTTGATCTAGTATTATTCAGGAGAAATTTACATTATACTAGAAAATGTAGAGTAATGATTTTGCAATAGATATTTTCAATCAAACTCATTCAAGAATATTTATTTCTTTTTTTTCGGATACAATTTAAATAAACAGGATACGACAAGCAAATTCGAATGCATTGTAGCCTTTTTCTGATTTCCTGTTCTTTCATACAAAGCTAAACAATGACTCGAATCTTTTCAATGAATAAAATCAATAAGCAGAAATTACATTATACAATGTGTAGTTCTCTGAATATTTACTGACGTATTAGGAAAATTTTGTCGCTTAACAAAAGCATAGAATTATGTGGGACAAACTTTTTTTCGCATTCCGAATTCCATTGAATGAAAAGCGACTCACTGCATAGTATTAGTCACGACTCAAACCAGCCACTTGTTCTTTCACAGTTAATCATCATTTTGAAATGAGAAAAAAAATGATAACTAACAGTTGAGAGTTTCCTTATATGGCACTAATGAGTTCAGATTTATTATTTCTTAACTTGCCAACTAAACCAAGATAATTGAACGTGACTAAAATTCATTATGATTTTCTCTATGGGAAGTCTAAGATTTAGAAATAACAGATATCGTATAGAACCACGTTTTGATATTTTTCGGATTTGCACGGTCAACTGCCTTTGCTCTAGTAACAATCTATTTCTTTTTTTCTATTGTATATTAAGATATATAAAATGTACGATACGTTTCGAAAACTTTGAAACATTCGTTTTCTTCTATATTGTTCCGTAGGATACTATACTACTCAGCAATTGTTTAGGTCTATTTTCAATTTTTCATGTCAATCATATCACAAAAAGTTGCAATTCACTCATATCTATGTACATGTATATATATAATTTCTTTTTAATAGTCTATTTGAATCTTTGCAAACATTGTTTTGGGGTACATTTGGTTTAATTGATTTACAAACTTTTCAAATATATAAAAAACATACATTTACAATGTTTATTGGTTTACTTATGTATGGAGTTTATTCATCAATAATGATTATTGTTTTACTTAATATGCTTATTGCTATGATGAGTAATTCATATCAATATATAGCTGTATGTTTTGTATTAATTTTTTAAGATATATTTATTGTTTTTTTCTTTTATTGCTATATTTAGAATTCAACTGAAACTGAATGGAAATTTGCACGGTAAATAAAAAAAAAGAGAATTTTATATTTTAATATGTTTAGTTTTTTAGTGCAAAACTTTGGATAAGTTATTTTGAAGATGGTTGTACTTTACCACCACCATTTAATATTGTTCCAAGTCCAAAATCAATTTGTTATGGATTTGTATATATTTATAGTAGAATATTTGGTTGTTCAAAATCACATTTAAGAAATCGATGGCAAAGTATTAAGGTATAATATTTGTTAAGTTTTATTCAATTCATTGATTTATTAGAAAGATCTATATGAATTATGAGAATACACATTTGTACAAGAAATATATTAATGATGAATTGTTTTTGAGATGAGTTTTATATTTTATTAGGTAGATTCAAGAACATAATAAAAATCTTGTGTTTATAAGTGTTTCTTTATTGAATCGTTCAATAAAATGTTTTGATCCTCTTCAACATTGATTCTCGAGGTTCAACATTGTACTAATAAAATTCTCAATGGGAGTACTTCATTGTAAAAGTATCCGATTGTCTAACATCTTGTATTCGAAAATAGCAATATTGAAAAATTTGTTCTTATATTTATATTTCAGGATATTACATATTTTAAGAAGTGTAATACTTTTAGAATGAATTAGTCTCTGATGTAATATTTGAATTTGAAAGTCAACTTTTGGATATGAACTGAAAGAAAATATAAGATTTTGTTGACCAATACTCACTTCGATCAAGTTTCTTTGTAAACTAGGTAGAAAGAAAAGAGTATATGCAGATTATTAAAAAATCTAGTAGCTCTTTACATCTAAGTTTCGATGTTTGTTATTATATTTGTAAGATAATCTCGAATTAGATTTAAAAAAAAATCTTGTATTTGTTTTATTTGTGAAAGAGTAACGGACGATTAGGTTACATTATATTACATGAACAAAGAAAAAGATAGATTTGAACTTTTTTTTCAGCATTCATTTCATATTATTATTAGTCAATAAAGTGTAGGCAATGCTCTAGGCCAACGACAACTTCATCCTTACTCTACAGTGTTCTCCACTGTCAATCAAACCAATTGGTTAAAGATATCATCGGTTTGAATAAGAACTAAAATATAATGTACAAAGAAAACAATATATATATATAACGATATTTTTCGTACTTCTCTAGATCAGCAACACTGCTACACTCACTAGAACCTATCGGGTTGATCTCGGATCCGACAGGCTCTAGCATCTACACTCTTTGATGGGCCCTGATAGTTAGATCAATTAGTGTGTACGGTGTCGTCGATTTGGAGAAGAACTCAACGTTGTAGAAGCATCTAAGAAGAAATAATGAAAAATCACTACTCAAAAGAATTGCTGACCAAAAGTACTTTTCTCATAGAAAGGAATATGAATTATTACAGCACAAAAGAAATTACATGTGAAAGGTGGAGCCTGTAACACGGCAGTTCCGGTCCGGATCTATAATTTGTCTCGCACATCTCTACCCGTGACGTTCTCCGGAATTACACATAGTGTAACATGATTCGATGATTATGTTCTTTCTAAACTTTAATGTGATTTCTGCCCTCAGGAACTAAATGACTGTGGAAAAAAAAAATTTTTTTTTTCTTTATAAATTCTAGAAAATACTCAGTAAAATCAATGAACGTGAAATAAAATATCAAACTGTCATACGTGAATTAGTTAAACGTTATATAATGAAACGTCAACAAAAAGATCAAACTGAAGGTGTAACAGAAGATGATTTAAATGAAATAAAACAAGATATTTCAGCATTTCGGTATATACAAAAAAAAATCGATGAATAAACTTCTTTTTTTTTTTAATCAATTAATTCATTATAATTTTTAGTTTTGAATTATTGGAAATTTTAAGTACTAATGGATTTAAAGTACAATCAATGAAGAAAAATCCAGGTTTGTATATATATATATATATATATCTACATTTATGTTTAAAAATTTATTTAAAAACAATATCTTAGACACAGGCAAATTTGAACCAGTAGAGGAAACTATAAGATGTGAGAATATTTGCTGTGAATACTTTCTGCATGATTTTGTTTTTTTTTTAATTTTCATCAAAAACAAAAAAAAAAAAAAATTTTAAATTTTTGTTGTTCTAATTCTATAGCTGCACGTGTTGGTCGAAAACGTGGTAAAATGAATTTAGAAAAAACAATTAATAAAAATATGTTTGATATGTCAACATCAATACGTGATAAAAATCCATTAGAAACAACGGATTTAATGAAAAATGATCAATGTGATACAATATCAATACCACCATCATCATCATCATCTATATTATCAAATCCAAAACAAAAATTAACAGCACAATTTAAACGTGCTATAACAATGATTAAACAACGTAGTGAACCAACACGTGAATCATCTCCACTACAATTTCAAACATCAATATCATTAATGGAAAAACCAACTAATTCATTTGATACAAGTTTATTAACAAGTTTAATTGAAGAAACAACAAATGATAATAATATACTTTCATCACAAGAAATTTTAACATCAAAATCACAATCATTTGTTCAAATAAAACCAACAATTATACGTTCATCATCAAATCAAGATACAGATTCAAGTAGTACAACAGCTGCTACTGTTATTGCATTTGATCAAACAACATGTTCAAATCATCATAATCAAAATACATCATCATATATTATTAAATCAAATTCACAAAAAATTCAATCACCGACAATTCAAACAATAAATCAACAATTTACAACACCACAAATATTATCATCATCATCTTCAGCAACATTAAGTCCAACACCAATATCATCAACATCAGCTACAGGTGAAATAACGATTTTCGAGACAATCTTGTAATCAACTATTTTTTTTCCCTATTTTCTTCATATATATATATATATATATACTATGCATATATTTATATTCTTCTTCATGCTTTATTGGTCGATGTTACCTGAATATTATGTAAGTGGTATGCAGTGCTCCACGAGGATTTGTCTTAGGGGTGACAAGTAAAAACAAAAAAGATGATACAGATATAAAATATATTTTTAAGTATCACTATTAAGGCTTATCGGTCAGGTTAATCTCAGATCTGAAATTTTCGGATGTGATATATTTTACTTATCCGATATTTTTATATTAAGAACATCTAATATTATTTGAATTGCATGAAACAATAGGAAAAATTATTTATTTGACAAACCTTCATTCTAAATATTTTAGCTTTCTTTTGTTCAGACTGTAGGATTTGATCGAGCTATTTCTTTTTAAATTTTTACTCTTTTGCTTAAAGCTAAGATTGATAATAAACAAGTAAGAATTTTAGGAAAAAAAAGCACTCTGCCAGGCCTTGCAGATTAATATGTTCTTTGATATGAAAGTAAAATAAAATACATAGAGTGAAGATCTACAAAAACTTTTAGGTTGCCAAATTAACTATTTGTTTGATGAATATCTCATGAAATCGAGCTGAAAGTTTTTTACATAGGCTCTTCACAATTTTCATGTAGTTTGAATGTTCCTAATCTAAAATCGATTTTAAAGGAGAGGTCTTATCAATTCTAAAAGAGTTGAGTCATAGCTTGTATCATATCACTTTCAAATTCGATTAGCTTTTAAACTATTCTTTAGAAGTTCGAGTTAAGTTAAATGAATGATCTTTGCAGAATAAATGCTGAAATATCTAAAAAATGAAACTTTTCATAATAGAAATAGAGTTTTAATTGTAATCTGCTAATCCCTGAAAACATACTCGAAACAATAGGCAATATGTCATCATCCTAATATATCAAGTATAAGCTCGAAATGAGGAGTCATTAATCAGTATTATATGCAAATTTTTTCTTTCAGAGAAATAATCATATAGTTTTCAACACAACGTTTACAAAATCCCATTAAGAGAGTAAAATCAATCTCTGATAAAGCATTACTTTCTCAATTATCATGGTTAATAGAACACTATCATTAATCGTTATCTTTTCATACTTTTTCAATATTGAAATAATTGTTCGAAATATCATCTGTTAAAGAAGCTATTATTGCTAAATGTTTATATCCTTCAAAATACTATTTTCGAATTCCGAACAAGTTATTGACGATTAATATTTCACTGGAGATATTCCGAGATTATAGGATTGATGTGAGAGAATCAATGGCTCAAGAGATCAATTCGAAGATTATTGAGAATCAGTGAGCGAAAAACACAAAGCAATAAACTATTGAAACTCTACTATAGATAAACGAAAAATGTTTCAACATTTGTGGAAAGATCACAATCCTGCTTGGAATATCTCTGATACTTTATGTCAATATACATTTTTTTAAATATAAATACAAATCATATGTATGCAGAACTCAAGCGATTAAGCAAGGATAACAATACAATTTTGTAGTTGATTGACCGTTTAATGGCTGGTAACACATATGTGCGTCAGGAGCTTTATTATCACATAAAAACTACTTTAATTATTTATAATGCATATTTTTTCTACACATCTGTGTCAAATAATAGAAGTTTTCCTCATTATCATTTTGTTACAGTTGATGTTAGACTCATGCGTTAAGAAATAACAATGTGTGTTGTATAAAGTCAATCTATTTTGCGTATGCATATTTTTTTGTTAGTAATCAAAAAGATTAATGAAGAAATGGAAATGATGTTCTATATTCTATAATTATTTTGTTTTTTTGTATTTGATTAGAATTTTAATTTATATATAATATTTTTGTTTTTGTTTTGTAGGATATTTTCGATCATTACTTGATGGTCGCGCACCAATGGCTTCTCCTGATCCACTTTCCGTAACTTCAGACGAGAGTTGTAATACTCCTGATTTGGACATCTTGTGATTTCAATCCGATGATGAAATAATGATTGTTTGTTATTCATTTTCCTTTGTGATATGGCTTCTTTTGTTTGTTTTCGGACAATAATGAAATATTATTTTATGCAAATACAACATATGATGCCTCGATTTTTCTTTATACACATTTTGTGTGTGTGCGTGTGCTGTGCTTCTTTGATTTTTTTTTTTCGTGAGTTGTCCATTATCAGATAATGTATCCAATATCATAAGTATAGATTTAATATACATCTCATGTTGGCCTTTTTTCGTTCGTTTGCTATTTGTATTGTGTTTGTTTTTTTTTTCTTAAAATTGACAAATATGAATTATTTTCACAATATGGTTATATCAGATTCAGTTCATATCTTTTTCATTATTTTATTCTGACTATGTTTTATTTATATATATATATATATAGATGTATAAATGATATTTTTTATGATGAAGATATAGTTTTGATGTTGCAACAATCATCAACAAAACAACAGATATTTAAAAATGATAAATGAATGTAGATAAAGATTTTGTTTGAGAGAAAATGTATAATTGTTGTTAACGTTTGTTGTATTCTGAATATTTGTAATTGCGAAGAATTTCTATAAAAAGAAAAAGATTAAGGTTGATATAATCGAATAATATCATAGAAATCTATATTCTCATAAAGAGATAACCGTTTTATCATCTCTAGATTAATCTTTTTTTAATGGGTACTCATAGATTATAATCAGTAAATAATATAATTTCAACTAGATATAATCTCATATGTCATTATACAACTCATCAAATTTTGATATTCAAATATTAGAATTAATTTTGTTGTTTTGCGGAGAAAATGAATTTTACAATAAAAACTATATTTTCATATATATATATGTCTGTTATCTCTGCTTAGAACAAAATTGATTGAAAAACGTTCTTTCAAAGAATGAGAAGCATAACGATATCGATATTTTATACATTAACTCATTTGTTGATTCTTAATAAAGTAAAATTCAAAAACAATATATTAATAAAGTCTTCTATCAAATAGAGTATTATTTTAATAGATAACCTTGTGATCCAGTATTATCTTCATCGAATTCATTAATATATCGACGCCAAAATCGTAATTTTGCCAATGTATCATGATATTCTCTTGTCTATTTAATAAATAAAAATTTATAAAAATAAAAAAAAATTCTTCAATCTTACTCGATCTGTATATCGACTAGGATCAATTAATATATGATACTTAATTGGACGTACTAGGCCTACGAGAGCATGTAAAAAAAATTAATTCTATATTTATTAAAAAATTCTCTATACCTGTTTTATGTCTAAACACTTCATATGCAGTACATGATGATAATATAATAAGAAAAAGAATAGAAATATGTATGAAGAAAAACAGACGATTTTCTACCATTGATGTATCGTATATGAATAATAATGAACTTACTAATTTCTTGATGTATAAAATATTTAGCATAATTTCATTTCCTGTACTATTAAACATAATTGACATCTATTAATAATTAGTTGTCTATTGTTATTGACATCTATTTAGTCATGCAAACATCCGTTACATTAAAAACGTAAATGAAATTATATGAAAGTCATGTATGTAATAACGTATGTCATGCAATGATTTTCTGACAAATATGTATAAAATAGAATTTATAAATAAAAAAAGATAAATGCTTTTCTTTTTTTTTTCTAAATATTTAACATATCATTCAGAAGTGGCAAAGTTTTTTTTTTTAGAAATCTCAATTTTTTTATGACATATAAGTCCAAGCATTGTCATCTGACTATTGAATCAAATTCTAAAGTTGTGATATTGTCTAGGTGTTATTGCTGCATTGTTAATGATCGATCTTCACGCCATATTGCTAATCAACTACTAATGCTTATTGAATTTGATTTTCTTGAATGTGTATTTTCATTAGAAATCTATTCATAGAAATTTTTAAGACAGACAAGAAATATTCGATTCTTGTATTAGAAATACTATACTTTATTTTTTAGTTAATAATGATTAAAATAAATTCATTCATTTGTTTTCTAGCGTCATTAATTTCAACACTAAAAAACTTCTAAAATATCTTTTTTCTTAGGAATAGAAAAGTTATGCATCTAAATAAAGAAAGAAATGAAATTTGATATTGAGAAATTTTATCAAATGATAAATCACTATTGAGATTATTCTTACACTCCATTATATCGGCTGGGTTAAGACTAGAGAAAATCTAAGGACAATATTATACCCCTGAAACTGATTTTAGTAATGCCGTTCTTTTCCATTCATTTTATCTTCAATATTGAATTTCGAATTCAAACGCGTTGCATAAAATAAAGTTTGTTTTTTTTTCTTCGTAGCAAACTTTTCAAAATATTGATATCTTTGAATAGAAGATACTAGAAAATCGAATATTTTTAGTTCCATTGAGAATTTTCATTATGCAATGTTCGAATGTGATAGTTGATTCTGAAGGCGAGCAGAACACTTTGTTGAACAACTTATTAAAATAGTCATAATTCAAGAAGAAAAAAACCCATGAGAATAATTCTTTTTTAAGCTTTCTCTAGAGTCTATGTTATAAAATGTAAAATGATTTATCATTGTGTAAAGTTTTATCATCAGTATCTAATAGAATATGAATATTCTCATATTGTCACAATTTTCTTACCATAAGAGATCATACAGGAATTTTAAAAAATTGCATTAAAATGATGAAACAAGCATAAAAATCGTTGTATTTAAAATTCATTAACTAAAATGAACATTTTCATCAATTTAGGACCATGATTTTGATAATGAAAAATTATTTTCATTCCATTTACTTGGTTAACATGTTCATTTTAATCAATAAAATTGAAATACACAAATTTTTATGTTCTTTTCATCCTCAGAAATTATATTTGTTTTTGTGCTTTGGATTTAAAATTCATGAAATTTTTAAAAATTTTTTAATTCCATTGATACGCAATGATATGGTCAGTGAATGAAACTCAGATGAACCGATTTTATATGTTTCGATCAATAATGGTGTTCGGATATATGATATTAAACTAAAATGTAGTATATCTTGTGATACAATATCAAATCTATTTATGCGGAAGCTTCTTAAGCTGTCTCGTTCCAATTTCAATGATTTTTTTGCCTATAGATATTACATAGTGTTTTAATAAAAACTTTAAAAGAATTTGAGTTCTTATTGAGATTTGACTAAGCTATCGAATTTTTTTCTAGAGGTCGCAGTTTTTCGAAAACCATGGTGTCTCTCGAAAAAAAAAAACTTGATAGCTTAGTTAAATTAGCTTCGATTAAAATACTTCAAAGCAGTTCAATCTTGAACATTGACTTACGAGGAAACGCCCCCAAGTATGACTTACTCATAGGTAGGCCTTGACAAGACTGGTAGAAGTCTATAAGGGTTCGTCCTTTGCTGAGTTTTTTTTTATCTCTGCAAAATATTTTCGGAAAAATTGAATTATGAAATTTTACTCATAGGTAGGTCTTGTGGGCCTTAGAATGCTCTGAAAATTTCAATTCAAAAGAGTGTATTCTTCTCGAAATGTATGTATCACAAGGAAAGTCTAGTATTTTCAACACTTGATATCTCTAGAGCAATATATCCTTTTGAACTGAAATTTTCAGAACATTCTAAAGTCCATGAGATTTACCTATGAATAAAACTTCAGGTTGAAATTTCATAATTCAGATTTTCCACAAATACTTTGTCACGGATAAAAAATATCAGTGAAATTATAATAACTTTAGAAAGACAGTACATAAAGATGAACTCTTATAGGCTTCTACTAGTCTCAGCGAGGTCTACTTATGAACAAAATATCAATTTGATTGATGAGTCATACTTGATGACCTATTTTTGTGAGTGTCGTCTATAAAGTGATGCCATTTAAAAATGATTTGAAAGATAGAGCTCTCGACATGATTATTAATTGAAGAAAAGCTTCTAAAATGACTTGAAATTAATAATGTGATACATGGATTGATTCTTTTTTTTTTATTTTAAATTAATCAATCAAAGTTCAATCTTATTTTCATTATAATTATTAAAAAAATCTTGTTGAAATTGCTAAGAATATGAGTAAAAATTTTTAAATCATACTGAACAATATTTGATTGAATTATGTAAGAAAAAAAACAAAGAAAAGAAGAAATTTAATTGTCCTTTTTACGTAAAATCCATTGATGAAGTAAAAAGTCATATGTAAGAAGACGCGGTCGCATTTTATTTCTATTCATGATGATATTTGGTGAAGGTTGAGGTAATTTAGATAGACGACGCCATTCGAATTTATCTTCAATATCGTTATTATTCTCATCGAAAACCTATAAAATGACATTAAATTAATACAAAAGTTTTTGGTTTAAAATTTTACTTGTTGTAGATCATTTCCTACAAGATCTCAATAAAATAAAATATCAATATAAAATTTACAAAAAAAAAAAAATTTTTTTTTTTTTTTTTGACTTACCAATTGTTAATGAAGAGTTAATTGTAAAGATTAATAATACGACTATGCATATGAATGTTTGATAATTCATATTCTACGATAATCTATTTCACTGAATCTTAAATTAAACGAGAAAGAAAAAATTTTTTGAATCTATAATTATTCTTTTGTCATAATAAATCATATTCATCTAAGAAAACCTATTCAATTTTGAATACCGTCGGCTGAATCAATCTCCGTTTTTCTTTTTCATAAAAAGGGAAAAAGAACAATGTAAGTTGTTATAACTAATATTTATTGTAGGCGGTGATAAAAATATACCGTTGTTAAAATAGTGTCTCATCAACAACAAAAAAAAATAAAATAAAATAAAACATTTTGTTTATTCAAGAAAAAAACAAAAAAATTTTCAACATGCATTTGAACAAAAAAATTCTTTGATATTTTCTTTTCTATTTTTAAAAGATACAAACTTCTCTTATAGAGAACTAATTAATTCCAAAATGAAATCAAATTTATTTTTAATAAAGCATAGGTATTGAAGATCCTCATTCTGTATAATAATTTCCATCAAACTGCTCGACATACATGCAAAATCATGTATTTTAATACTGCTATCTAAACTTCAATAGATTTTATTATAGGACATAATTTCCGTTTAATATATTTGATAGTTTCTACCTGATAGACAAAACTATAAAATAGTAAACTAATTGAATTATAATGTACTTTTTGTCCACAAAAAACAAAAGTTCATTTTCACCTGATATATCCATGTTAAGTTAGATGTATGGGATGATAGACTAAAGTTGGATTGTTCACAAACAATATGATTTTTTATTTATCACAGATTTTTTTTCCAGAAAAAGTAGCAAATCTTTTTTGTTTTGTTTTCCTTTTTTATGTTTTTCTGTTCATGCATCGCAGATTTCTCAAAGAAGCTTCAGTCTAGCTAATTATTTTTTATTTGTTTAAGAGACCATGTGAAGCTATAGTGCCTGACAAAACGCATTTTTTGAATTAAGCTTTCTTTATTATTATATTAAAATGCATTTTTATAAATAGATAATCATTTTTTGAAGGCTTTCAAGATATTGAACTGTTCATCTTGTTTTTACTGTGAAAAAAAAAAGTAATAATTTTAAAACATAAAACTCTGTCATACACTGCAGTCTAGCATGCTGCTTCAAATAAAATAAGATTAATATCAATAATACGGATGACTTTTATTTGCTGACAATATTAAAAAACTTTCAGATAGAGTTTAACGCATAGCAATTGTAGATTATAAGAATTAGAAACTGCTCATTAAGTTATACAAAAGAAAAGAATAATAATCATCAAAAATAATTCATCAAATAAAAAACAAGATTCTGATGACTAATCTCGATATTTTAAAAACAATGACGTAAAAATTACCTACATAAAGATTATTCGCTTCTGAAAGCAAGAAAAACTGAAGTTTGATGAGTTTTACCTTTGAAAAATGTTTTCAGTATTGCTATGGTATGGTAACGGTGCCAGAAATTCAAAATTTTATCAAATTATTATTTTCAATTTATTTAGTGTCGTTGAATAGACCACATCGAACTACCGATGAAAAACTAATTTTTCGATTTTTAGAAACAAGGTTTTCCTGAAAATAGTCATCCATTAGCATAGATGTGTAATTATCATCTTGTAGAATATTAGAAGAGTTATTTCCTGATTTTACAGACAAAATTGGTCAAAAAACTCTAACATACATAAGGGATTTTTTTTTGGTCAGTTTTGTCTGTAGACTCAGGGAATAATCTTTATAATATTCTACAAAGTGAAAGTTACATATTTGTGATGATAACAATTCTAATCATGATATTTAGAATTTAGCCTCTTTGTTTTCCAATGTTTCTAGGAAAAACTTGTTTTTTATTTGTTGTCTAATTCGTTTGAATCAATAAGAAAAAAAAAGACATGACCAAAATTGTTTATTTCAGTTCTTGTATGATCCATCTTATTTTATTAGAAAAATTTGGACGGTAAATATATTATTTTTCAGAAATAAATTGTATGATTTTTATTTAGATCAATTTAAACAACAGTTTCATCATTAGACATGATTTTTCCACATAAATAATTTTTTTTTGTTAAATGAATATCACTTATAAAATTATCGGTGCACATAATTAAAAAAAATAATTATATTTTTATGTTTACCACAAGGAGGAAATAACAATTCATCTCGCTCACTTATGAGAAGCTGATGAAAATACAAAAATAAACGATGTTGTATATGAAAGTTTACAATATTCATAATTAATCGTACTAGACAGACTTCTAAGAAAATACTCAGACGCAACCATATCATGATTCCTCAAGGAGTTTTTTTGGAAGGGATTCTTTTATGAAAAATTGACTAGAGTCACTCATTCATTGATTTAAAAAAAATTGTAGATTAATCGTAATATAATCTCACGATTAACCGGCAATCGACGATTTTGCATAATTTTAATGATATGAATATATGTAATTCATACAATATCAAAGCAAAGGCTGTCATAATCTACTTTTGATTTCTATTGATAGCTTGTATTTAGTATAAAATTTATTGTTGAAAATATATTAGTTGACAAGATCTTACTGTTCGAAAGAAAAAAAAATACTTATTAGAACTGCAAATAAAATTCATAATAAAATGAAATAAGTATCGAATAATGTTTGTCTCATTTGTGAAATTAAGAGGTTTAATTCTTAGAAATAGACTTACCTTATGGATGGTTTTATAGCAAAAACAGTTCGACTTCTTCGTTTTTCATACTTAGGTCAGTCTAAAAGTAGTGAGAGTGAGACTTTTATATCATGTAATAAGCTTTAAGAAACTTTTTCTCGATATAGTTTGATAGAGAAAAGAATACTGTATTTTTTCATGCTATTTGATCATGCCTCAACTAATATCAAAATAATAAAATTTTGATAAAAACTATTTTATTCCCATGTGTGACGGTTACACGAATGGCATTGAGTATTTTTTGAATAACTTCTGATAGAAATAAGATAGAGAACTGCGATTTTTATCGTTGAAAAGAAAAGATGAATATGCATTATCGATTTTTCTAATATTGATTTCTGAAGTATTTTTATTCGATTTTCAAACTCTCCAAAAAAAAAAAATGTTCCTTTTTATCAAGAAGAAAAGAGGAAGGGACAAAAATGGTTTTTTTTTGTCACAGAAATTCTTAGAAAACAGAATTAGAAACTGTACTAAAGTACATATTATTCATCTAAAATTTTTGCAGTTTGTAGATCTCCAATTAGTAATTTGAATCTATACTTGATAATTGAAAATTCACTGTAAACAACTTCCGAAACAGATTTACTCTTAAAAAAGTCAATTGAAAAGCTTATCAAAAAAAATCAGATCAGGAAACTTGATAATACACGATTCGATGTATCTTCATCTCCTCTTTCCAACAGTGAAAACATCTTCTATTCGTTACTGATACTGATTAATAGCACACGAAAAATATCTCTGTTGTATTTCACATTTTTCATTGAACAAGTTTTTTTTTTAATCTATACGAAATTGAATTATGAAAATTAGTTTTAACCTTTTACTCCGCGTTGGTCACTTGAATGATCATTTGTGGAATGATTGCAGAAAATAAAGGAAGCATAGAATTTGACAACGATAAAAACATTTTTTATAGAGAAATTTATGAGCTATTAATCGAAAAAAAAGAATATTTTTTTTCATTACGCCACTTTTGAAATATCGAATCTATGAAGTTGATAGTTTTGAAAAAATGGGAAAACTCGAAATTTTCGTTACCTATACTCAATAGAGATCTTTCAGAATTTCTACATGATATTAATCAATAAAGAAGCTTATTAGTAAGTTGAATATATTTCGAAAATTTTACAATAATTTGATGAATTATATATATTAAGACATATAATTGACTATGAAATCATTATTGGACAACTGAAGACAATCAAGAACAAAATTAATATATCTATTATAAACCTCAACACATGAGAGGTTGAAATAATATTTATTATGAATTAAATGTCTTCAGAGGTTATAAAATGGCTCAAAGAAAAAATAAGATCTGTCAAAAACACATCTATGCTTTTGATATTAATTTTTATCGGTTCACTCTGTCCTTTTTTTTCTATTACGACAATAATATGGAATTGATATTGCTTTTGCCCACTCAATAATGTGATTAAAGAAAAAACAAAATCAAGACTTAGTATGTCATTCAATTTCTTTTATCCATCACGCGATCTTTAGGCCAATCAAACAGCCTTGGAAAAAGATATGAATACTTGGTAAATCAGACCATATTATTAGCATATTAGACCAGTTAATATTCTATTTATAAAGTTTTTTTTATCAGTGACTCTCCTGGAACCACTACGGTGGGTAAAGAGTTAAGATCCCATTCTCTCAAGGAAAAGTCAATTTCGTCAAATGAATTGAAATTGAGATAAATACATGAGAAGATAACCTGAGATTTGACCTTTCACAAACGGCATGAATTTTTTTATTTGATACTTCGTTTTTTTCCAAAATCTTTTTATAAAATCGGTTATCTTCTACTTGAAATATAGACTATCTTCGGAAAAAGTAGGAAATATTTTTCACTTTTTCTTGGTCTATGCTATTTTGATCGTATGTCCCAGAATTCTGGAAGGAGTCTTATTGTAGCCAATTTCTTTTTCTTTTGTTTGAAAGATCATGTCAAGATGCTAGACATGACAGAATCTCTTTTGTGAATTAAGCTTTGTTACTATTAAATACACAAGTACTTTTATAATTCGAGTGCCTTTTTTTGAGAATTTTTCGACCCATTGAATTTTTCTCTCCTGGCAATGTAAAAAATTTAAAAAAGAGTTCTGTCATACCCTGCATTCTGACATCATCTTTCGAACAAAAAATATTACGTATATACAATGAAAGTCCACAGAGAATTTCGAGTTGCCAAATAAGCTACTTTTGGCCTTTGTTTGTTGAATAATTCCCGAAGACATCATGATATAGAGCTACAAATTTAACCATAGGTTCTTCAATATATTCTGAAAATTTCGTGCGATTTAAATGTACCTGACCAAAGATCGATTTTTTTAGGGAAAGGAGTTTAACTTAAATATTGATTTTATAATTTGATAACTGTAACTACTTGGAATTATTTTTAAAGGCTTAGCTACTAATATATTTTAAAATAACAAGAAAACACAATATTCATAATGCCATTATTCAAATTTTAAACTGGTAAATTTACGATTGTCTTGGTTCAAATATAAACTACAATATTGTTTTATATATATTAACATAATACTAATTAATTCATATACTTAAGATTGAAGAGATTTTAATTCATAAAATTACAAATTCAATAATCATCGAAATAATTATATTATTATACAATATAACGATTGAGAATGAAATCAATAGACAATAATAGTATTTTGTTTGCTAGGATAATATATTACTGTAAGTGAATAATTAAAATATTCATAAATATGAACGTAAGAATCAATTTTTTTTTATCGAAAGTATTCAAACTCAATTATAAAACAAGTATGAACAATGAAAATAAATCTAACAAAATCATACAAGAATTAAAACATCGAAGTCTTAATGATAAATTAGAATAATACAACATTATGAAGATTTATATCGGCAAAAAATAAACCCATTTGAATCTAAACTTCTATTGATAAACTCTGATCATCAAAAGGATCAAGTAGACAAATTAAAAAATCTCGCTTAAAACATATTTAAATTATTATACCAAGAGATTAATACATAAAGTTTGTTACAAAGAAACTTGTCTTCATGTAAAATTACTATGTCAACATTGTCGTCATTTATTATCAAAACTTGAAGTGGTGTGGAGTGTTCGTTTTATCCTTTTTCTCTCACAGACCAATACCCACACCTGTACCCCAAACTCACATTCACACCCTCAGTCCTGAAGTAAAATAAACTTATCTGGATTCGCTATGCTTTTTAAACAAACCTTGCTGATCAGTCTCTCATATAAATGTGTTGGCAATCAAAGTAGATATTTCTGCATGTTCACATGGATATTGTGTCGAATAACTTTCATACTCTTCGCTCAGGGGTAAAGATCGACTTAATATCAAAGTTCCGTCAACAGTAGCTTACTCTACTAGAAGAGAATTGCATTCGGTAAGTGACGCACATTCTTATCTACTTGAGAAAGATAAGACATCCATATCACGAGGACAACAGGCAAGTGAATCCATATTAATCGTTGAGAAAAAGAAAAAATAATATTATTACTAACTACTTCAAAATGGGTTGCTGCCAGGGTTCTCCAAACGATGTTATTTCATATTCTTCCATTGAAAATCCATCATCGCTTACGCCGCTTGAAGCAGCTCAGCTCGAAAGAATTCTGTCACAAATACCATCGCATTGCCGACAGGAAATCATCAACTTACCACCACGTCCACTTATCAATGCCTTTACATTTCATTTAATCGCTATACAGCAGCTACACGAAGGTGATTTTCAGGCTGCTTCCCTATTGGAAATAAAAGCGATACAAGACTTGCAAATTCTATTGATGAGCCAGCAGGATCATTTTATCTTTGCTGAAATGCACTCCTTGCTGGGAATGTGTTTATTGGCAATTGGTAACATTCAGGATGCAGTCGATGTAATTCATACTACTTTAGCCATTAGGCTAAAGTATACTCCTACCGATTACGAAATGCTCAGTGCTACTTATTTACAATTGTCACTTGCGTACAAGGCTAGTAATGAGTGGAGAAAAGCAGTCCAATGCGTGGCGAAAGCAATTGAAATAGCACGTCTTAGAAATGATCTGGATCAAGAAGAAATTCGTAGGCTTGAGGCGGATCTCGATTTGACCAAGTAAGAAATCTTCTTCAAACGTTTTCCAATATTCATGAGAAAGTGTTTTATAGCTATTGTCGATTAATTTGCGATTGTTTTTCTTCAATCGAAGAGAGCATAGCAGAATTATATTAGAGAAATGGTGTAGACTTTTCTGCAACTGTCCAGAGAATAGACCTTCTAAGTTTTTAAATTTTTTTGAAGTATTTTTTTGAAGCTAGTTTCCGAAAAAAAATGTTCTACTTGGTGTAGATTCTGTTGATATTTTTTTGAAAGTATATCCATTAAAAATGTTACAAGTGTGGTCTACTTTATTTTAAGTAAGATTATTCACTTGAACTTGAACTCTTTTTTTAGTGAGTCAGTTGTTTCTATGAATATCGAATCGTTTCTCTCGTTTCTACGTTCAAGTTCGATAGAATGAAAAGTCTTGATAAGTTAAAGTTTAACATATTCTATCTTCATTTCTCTCGTAGGAAACGAGCCCACGATGACGAACCGTTATTCGCAGTAACCAAAATAGAACAGAATCCGAGAGAAAGTTCCAGTGAATTTCTGCGTCGAACAATGTTTGAAATTCACAACGGCAATTCTGAACTTCCTCGTGCACCTGACAAACAAACAGAAACCGAAGTGAACGACGAAATTCTTAAGATTGTACTAGTAAGCTTGGAGAAGCATCTCAACGAAAACGTGCTCCGTTATTTGAAAATTGGAGTGCCGGAAATAGTTTTCATGGCTGAAGGCTTCAAACGGGCACAACTGAAGTCTAGTCCAGTTTCTGTATCGATTATTGAAGCGGCTTTAACTATGATTGCCGATGGTCTAAATGGTGATGACGAGAAATATGCATCACTGAAACAATCACCTTTCTGTCTTTCCTACTCCGATGACAGCCATGTATTCGGACAAGGTGTGCGATTATTTCGTGTGACAGCAAGGGAAGGAATCAATTTGAATAACAACTAACTTGTAGATTTGTTATCATAAATTGAAAATTGTCGATTCTTTTTTAAGTCTATTTCTTGAATGCGATTTCTGTTGTGTCTGTGCTTTGCTTCAGTATAATATTTATTTCACAAGTGGCAGTCTCCTCTAATCTTTGTACCAAATGCTAGATGATGAGGCAGTGAAAAGTTGCAAGAAAATATCAATAAGAAATTTAACACTTCTGTGCAATTTTTCCATCAGAAAGCTGCGTGATATGCCGTTCTGAATCAAATTTGGAATGTAGAACGTGATCTCGTGGAAACTTAAGTTGAACAAAACACATGATCATCTTATGTGTGAAAGTACAAACATTTGTATTTCATAGGTGACTAATTGATTATGAGCAAGTCTAAGCGATTGTGACACAGGTACCTCAAAATATATATTGCAACGCCATTTTTGTTTGAACCAAGATTATTCAGCCCATCCATACAGCTAAGACGATACATGAGTTTTGACAAGTTTCAGATTTGTTTGATGTTCGAGGAGATAACTACTATTACAATTGAATAGAACATGCGAACAATCATCAATGTACAGTTCAAATAAAAGCATTCATATTCGCTGATGCCGTCATTTTGTACTGTGTTCTCATTATGCCAATCATTTTTCAGAATTTTTCGATCATTCCTTGATTAATGTTTCAACTTAGCAATGAGAATGGACGAGAATTGCTATTGGTGTTCTTTAACAATATAATTTGCTCGATATATTTGACTGTATTTTCTTCGATTTCAATTTCGAGGTATTTGATGCGATGACGGAGGTTGATAAGAAACTGAATGTCTTCGTGCGTGTCCTTTTGCACACCACTAATGACAAGTAACGCGACGCAAACGTCGCTAATCCTCTACTGAAAGGATGTGATTTCCTTGAACATATGGTACTCATGGAGAAGAAGATCACAAAACTAATGTGCTGCTATGCATCTATAAAAAGATAAATAGTTCTCGTCACCATAGCTCGCTTGCTAATTGATTGGGTTTGACTTAACCATCGTGGGGTGTGTCTGAGTATGGATGAAGTGAAGACACACGCTCACACCCCATACCCCCACCCCACACCCCACACACACACGCCCCACACCCACACACATCCACACCCCACGATGGTTAAATCAAATCCAATCAATTAGCAAGCGGGTCATGGTGACGAGAACTATTTATCTTTTTATAGATGCATAGCAGCACATTAGTTCTGTAATCTTCTTCTTCGTGAGTACCATATGTTCAAGGAAATCACATCCTTTCAGTAGAGGGTTAGCGACGCTTGCGTCGCGTTACTTGTCTATTACAAGAATTAACAACCTGATAAAAACTATAGGGTGTCCAGTAAGTCATGAAACAGACCCACTAAAAATTCAATATCTCCATTATAGCTCGACCAAACGAGCTCATTTTTTTTACCAAGGATAGGGGCATGTTCACATTCAAAATTCATATGGGCAAGTTGCCTCAAATAGCAAATTAAAACTAAGAAACAAACATTATAAATGCTTTTCATGCAAGAAAGATTTGAATTATTACCATGTTTTTGATTATATCATTTCTATTTTCCATAATCAAAAAAATATAATCATTATAGTAAAAACAACATTTGATTAGGCATACAACGAAGAAGTGAAAGAAAATGTAGGGAATAAGTCATACTTATAATAATAATCAAGGATGTTTACATTTGACAATGAATTTCTGTAAGGTCTATAAAACGAAAATGACGTTCGATTCAAGCATTTTTTGCTGAAATCGAATAAATTTGTCAAAGCACTCTCGAATAAAAATGGGATGCATCAATATTTGATTTCCAAAACATAAGAGCCATGCCAACAACTTTCACCTAGCAGCTCTAATATGAACTACAAATAGTCTATTGCAATTATTTCCATAGAAAATGTCAAAATATTACTCAAAAGTTTACAAAAGATCCTCTTCAGTTACCTCCTACCAATTTTAATGATTTTTTTTGCCTAAAGATACTACATAGTGTTCTAATAAAGACGCTCCAAGGATTTGACTGAATCGTGGATTTTTTTTCTAGAGGTCTCATGTTTTCGAATTTTGATCTGAAACGTCGTACATATAGAGAACTCAACTAGACTACCTTCTATAGAAAAATTCAGAAGTTTTGAACAAAATCTCTTAGAGATCTGAAGATCTCGACTCCTTTTCATGTTGGGTATATACAACATGCATTTTTTTGAAATCTTCATATATCGAAGAGACTTTG